>JAHBCN010005677.1:0-53832 GCA_019359885.1 Listronotus oregonensis | reverse complement strand
TGTATACAGTATGCCCGGGATGGGGTTAACAAGAGGAAAAAAAACCCAAAAAAAAAAATAAAAAAAAAGTCTTCTTAAAAAAAAAATTCTGCTTGTCAAAAAATATGAACTACAATGAGAAAAAGAACACAGGGCGTCAAAAAATAAAAAAACAAAAAAAATCAACAAGAGCAACAGTCATTTTTGGTTTTTTAACGTAAACAAAAATCTTACTTAAAATTTATTTTTTAACCTGTTTCCCGAACTTACAAAAGAAAATTAAAATTTAGGAAAATTTAAAAAACAACTTTTTTTCAAGTACGCATCTTACTACTTTTACAAATAATACCTTTACATTACTAAACGTTAATAAAAATAAATTTAAAATGGAAAAAATGAAAAATTAAAAATCGTATTGCAATAATATTTTTTTTTTCAAATTTCCTGCAGTAAGTTCGAAATAAAATTTAAAAAAAAATTTGGGCTTTTTTATTTTATTTCACGAAAAAACCCAAAAAAATGCTTTTTCCCCTTAATTTTACATTTTGGATTTTATGAAAAAATTTTTTTTCTTTTTAGTTTATATTATTTTGACAAGAAAGAAAAAAAATTTTTTCGTATTTTTAATTTTTTGTTCATTTGTCCTCTTGTTAACCCATCCGCGAATTTTTAAATTTTTTAAAAAAAAATTTTTTTAATATAAAATATATTATTAAAAATAAAAATTTTAATATATATTAATAAAAAAAATTTTTAAAATTTTTTAAAAAATAAAATTTTTAAAAAAAAAATTTTTAAATTTTTTTTTTTTTTTTTTACGTATTTAAAATTTACTAAAAATTTTTAATAAAAAATTAACTTTTATTAAAACTGTATTATGATTTAGAGTTGTAAATTATGAAAACAGTCTATATCTATATTCTGCTCTTATATTATTAAACCATGCTCGAAATATAGTGAACTAATTTAGGTCATCAAGTTATCCTAAGTCTTTAACGATCGCGGGGCCCCGTAAAGGAAATAGGGGAGTAATAGTTGCAAATTAGTATAATTGTCATTTCAGAATTTGGGAGTATTGTAGTAATTACATTCTGCTAAAAGTTTCGAGAATGATCAAAACTGGTGAGATGACAAGCAATGATGCGTTAAATTACTGACTAAGATTTAATCAGGCGTGTCGCCGACGGCGTGAAAATTTAATTCAGTTACAACGCTTATTATTTTCTTGCCATCAATTATAGAGTTCCTTATTTACCTTGTTTTATTTACTGATACTCGTATTTACATTGCTCTAATATCATGCTTATTTTTAGTGAGTATGAAATTCTTAAAAACAATTTAACCCAAATAAGTGGATGTTAGAGTTTCTAACCAAAGGAGAAACCGACGTTCTGAACTTCCTCTTAATAAAGATTGACTCTATAATTTTCCAGTTTCCATTGGCCATAGTGAACGTTCTGGGTAATTTTGGTGTTTATAATGAGGACTGGATAGATTTTACAGAAACTAACCCATGGAGCAAAGAAGCTAAAACCCTTGCTAACATCAACTCGGTTGCCAATCTTTTCATGGAACCCACCTACTTACCTAAGGTTTCCACTCACAATTCAAACCCTTTAGATATTTTTCTTACTTTTCACCCGGAGCTTTACCAACCTTCAATAACTAATACCCTTACTATATCATACTCTGAACTTCGAGTTACCTGAATGTATGCAGCCACGCACCATCTGGCACTTCAACTCAGCTGATTGGGATGGTTTGAGAGATTTCTGTGCCACGTACCCTCGGGATCATACCTGCTTTTTCTTCCACGATCCTACAAATAGATGTAAACAATTTACAGAAACAATTTGGGATTGAATTTATGTTCCCTTTTTCAGAGCAACCCCAAACCGTCAAGGGGAAAGTGGGTTTTTTTAATTTTGGCAGGGCGCTTTTAAAAACCCAAACTTACAAAATTTTTTAAAACCCCCCAAATAAATAAAAAATAACAATTTTTTGCGGGGTCAAAAACGGTGGGACCAAACTGTTTATTTTTGGCAGCCAAAAAATTTCGGATTCCAGCTTAGATTACCACTTTGGGGGGTTTTTAAAAAAAAAACCTCCCCAAAAGGGGGAAAACCTTTTTTTTTTCCCCCCGGGGAAAAAAAAAACCCCGGTGACATATATTTCCATAAGAGTTATTTTCTTCTTGTTGAGGTTTTAAAATGTTACAATTTCAAAAAAAATACGTTTGCGATAAAATTGAGAGGAGGGTCACGAAAAATTCGGCTTCCGCCATATTTGCTTTTTAAACTTAAGTTTAAATTTTAATAACGCGCACAAAAAACACCAACTTTAAATCCAGGGATTTACTGAAAAAAACAGAAGTCAAAAAAAATTAAAAAAACTAGAAATTATAAAATTAAAAAAAAAAATTTTAAAATTATTATTATATATATATATATATATATATATATATATATATATATATATATATATATATATATATATATATATATATATATATATATATATATATATATATATATATAAAATATTTTTTTTAAAAATTTAATAAAAATAATTAAATTTTAATTAAATAATTTATTTTTAAATAAAAAAATTGGTTTTACAAAAAAACATTTTTAAAATTTTTGGGGTGTTTTTTTTAATTAAAATTTTTTTATATTTTTTTTTTTTTTTTTTTTTTTTTTTTTTTTTTTTTTTTTTTTTTTTTTTTTTTTTTTTTTTTTTTTTTTTTTTTTTTTTTTTTTTTTTTTTTTTTTTTTTTTTTTTTTTTTTTTTTTTTTTTTTTTTTTTTTTTTTTTTTTTTTTTTTTTTTTTTTTAAATTTTTTGTTTGTTTATTTAATTCCCAACCAACTTTACATATTAGTAGAATAAATAAATTGTAAAAATTAATTTACTTAGTACTTTATCTTTTTCATCAGGTACAGTGCGTCCCTGCCATAGATAACCTAACTTTAGATATATAATGGCTAATCGCATTTATGGCAAGTTTACGACCTCGCGCACTAAACAAACGATAGTGTCATTAAGCATGCGTATTTAAAAAGTAGGACCAGTGCCGGACTCAGAAATTTATTTTGCGTTTCCATACAAATATAAATTATGTTAGGTAGTAATATAAACAATAAGGTAACAAAATTAATATTGCAAAATTTAAATAGAAAAAATTGGGGCTACTAAATAATAGAGTTAATTTTAAGACCCAGTTTTTGTACCGCCGTAAAATGGTTTGGAAATTGTTAGAATTTATTAAACGCGTAACTTTCGACTTTACGCGGTTTTATGTCAGTTCATAAACGACGAAGTTTGAACGCTTTCTATATATTTAAAGGGTTTTGCTTTGCTTGGGGATCAGTAAAGGGACCCTGTAATACACTGTCAGTAGGGATAGATGATATTTACACGTGCCACCGCCACCGGTGGAGCTTTATATCTTAAAATCTCTGACGTCGTTTAATATGCGCCATCCGTTCTAAAAGCTCTAACCGGTACCGGTTTAGAAGCGACCGGTTTAAAAGCGACCTGTTTAAAACCGCCCTGTTTAAAACCGCCCCCGGTTTAAAAGCGACCTGTTTAAAACCGCCCTGTTTAAAACCGCCCCCGGTTTAAAAGCGACCTGTTTAAAACCGCCCTGTTTAAAACCGCCGTGTTAAAACCGCCCTGTTTAAAACCGCTCTGTTTAAAACCGGTACCGGTTAGAGCTGTTAGAACGGATAGCGCATATTAAATGACGTCAGAGATTTTAAGATATAAAGCTCCACCGGTGGCGGTCGCACATGAAAATACCATCTATCCCTACTACTGTCACCTGTTGTTTAGGAATGGGTTTATTTGACTGGACTTGCATATGGCCGTACAATAAACGGTTTTTTGCGAGATTGAAAGAGGCTTATAAACATAAGGGTAAAAAAATGTTTATATAAATAACGTTAACTCTTTTCCTGCTTACACTTATGTTTTCGATAGTGATAAAAGGATATTCTAAACATCTAACAAATGTATTTATACAAAACGAGCATTTATTTACTAGAGGCAGCCTTGCCGTTTGGCAGTGCGAAAGAGAAAAAAGAATCATAGTATACCTTTCTCCGTGACTCCAACCAACGTGCCGATAGATCGACAGAAGAACTAGAAGAATTTAAGAAGCTGACAATGGATAATATGTTTATTTTTGATTAAGAATAACATCTAGACAAACCAATGTGTTTCACTGGTTCAAAAAACCAGTAACCATGTTTTTTTTAACCAGTGTAATATATATTTTGTTTAAGTCATCAATTGACGAAGTACGGCACTGGCCGGCGACGAATTTGTAAATAAAATTGATCTGCTAGTCCGTTCTGCGCATGATTTAGGACCCTAAGAGATGACTAGAGCCACGGCGCACGGACACATTTTTTCGCCCATAAAATCTCACTTTTGAACCGCGCATCTGATACCCTTTACCGGTCCATATTGAGGTCAGTGGTCCCTGCACGGTAAATCCGAAAAGTTTTATGGTTTTATTGCATTCCAAGCCTAAGTCTAGTCAAGTTAGTTTCTTAGATCGTGAAAAAAACTATAAAAGGTATTTAAGTTGTAGAAAAATCCTACCCAAAAACGTTATAGTATAATGTATACACTCTTGGTATTGTAACAAATTCAAGTAAAAGTAGATATATGAGTTTATAAGATAACTTCCACTATACCCGGTATTTCTGAGAAGTGGTTTCCCGTGAAAAAAAAAAATTATTAGGTAAAAATAAATTAATTTGGCATGTCGGTTTGACCAAAAATGACTAGTACTTTTAAATTTTAAATAGCATCACCCATATATTTTTTTATATCGATTGGATATGATATTTTGAATAAAATGACGCCTAAAAGAGGCTGCTAACTGCTGCTAACGAGATATCCTCATTTCATTTGAAAAAAATTATTTATGCCAATTTGAATTCTGTACTTTATTCCATCTGGAAAAGCCGTTAAAAACAAAAGACGATTAAAATTATTCTCTCACGGCTATTAAATTTAAAATTTACCGTTTTAACGTACCCATTCAAATCTCTTTAGGTTTGAATCTTGGTGCTATTTAAAATTTAAAAATACTAGTTGTTTCTGGTAAAACCGAAAGTGATACAAAACAATTAAATAGCTCAAATAATGCATACCTATGTCAAATACCGACATACAAACTTAAATTTTTTGACTTAAAAAGTTAACATTTCACAGAGAACCTCTGAAAAACACGCGGTATAAAGGAATTATCTAATAAATCGAAATAACCATTAGAAAATGAAAAAAAAAAAGCTTAACACTATAACGATTTTGGGTAGGCAACTTTCTATACCTGCGATAGCTCTTACCTGCCAAAGTCACGATGGTCTGAGGTTTTTAGTAGCGAATCATTACTACCCCTGGGGGACACTACGTAGAAAAACTTTCAGCTTTTATACAATGACGTTAGTCTGGCGGTAAGGAGCCTTTTTTATTGTATCGTAATAGCCACAATATCATCGATCACCTATAAATATGAATTAGTTCAGTAAATGAAGGCCGGAAAAACCCTAAACCTGAAGATCAGGTTGGGCCGTCACATTTTTTTTTAATTTACAGGTATCAATGTGTGCATTGACCTCTGAAAATATCATAGATTGAAAAATGTCCTCAAGGGTCTGAAAATGGCCCTCAAAAGCCTGAAAATCGGTTTTTGGCCAATATCTGTCAAAATATGACACTTAGAGATTCGGGGTTTCGACAGGAATAAAAAGCAGTTCAGTACCTACAGAAATGGTCTCTATGTTTTTTTTTTGATACCCTAATACTTCTTGCAAAAAAACGGGTGGCGAAAACCATCAGTGTTTGGAGTCTAAAAATATGGCACTTTTTTATCAAATTCTGGGACAAGGAGTCTGGAGATACACTGATCTACATATTTTAAACTGTAAAGACCAATTGTAGATCACTTTTCCTCCTATTCACGAAATTAATACGGCGATGAACGTACCTCTAAGAATGATCTATTTCTCAACAACTTTTGGTGTTAAAAACGTCATTATTTTTCTCGGTATAAGCCTTTGAGCTTCCCTTAAGGAAAACGGGGCTAAACATCTACCACTTAATTACCATTCTATCACGCTTGTTTTGGATGCATATTCCTGGTTGGCATCATCAATCGCCTTCTAGTCTATTTTGTCAACTCTTTCTTCCTCTTGGTCTATTTTTTCTTCTGTTTCTTCCTTTTGCCCTTTTGTCTGTGGCTTTACCCCTGTCTCTTTATTTTCACCATTTCTTCTCCTTTCTCTGCTTGTTCAGGTATGATTAAATCTTTATTTTCCATATCCTTGTAATTAGAACACGGACCTTAATGACATGAACCACTAATGGAAAACACGATTTTTCCTAACTCACATTCTGCTTGATACGGAAAATAGTGCTGTTCCCAACTAGTTGCACAAATAACTATTTTACCTTATACACTATTTTCTTAATTAATAAATTTATGCATTCAAAATCTACAATCTGATTTACACAGATTGTTTGTAAATAAAAGAGCAGAAAACGTTAGAGCCAACGTGGGTGCACACACTGTAGCAGACGCCTGTAACGGAATATTAAAGTACTTGATATATGAAGAACACTGATAAATAAAACTACAATGTTTTTTTTACCACTATAATTTTAGTGGTAAAAAAAAACATAGTAGTTTTATTTATCAGTGTTCTTCATGATGATTAATTACCACATAGTAACGGCTAATAGCATCAATTATTTGATATATATATGGATAAAAAGGTCAGAATGTGATCTTTAGTTAAATACAATTATTAACCACAAAAAGTTAAAAAAACTTGGAAAAAAAGAAGAGAGCCATCGAGATAGGGGCAATCTAAGCTTTCGAATGATGTGCATGAAAAGCCGATATGGCCCTTGATTATGTATTAATTCCCGATAGACCCGAGCATTGTTTATAAAAATACACAAAAAATATTTATTGAATTTTTCGGAATGAATTTAACACCTTTTAACGCCCCATTATTCAAAAGGATTTGGTAAAATTACTCTTTATAAAAAAAAAATATGAACAGATTGATAGAAGGGTTAAAATATCGAGCAAAAATTAATTTTGGCTACAGTTTTCAATATTCTAAAGAAACAAAAAAGGAAAACAGTAACAAGGTATTATAGCTACAAATTCCTTCTTTCATATAAACTTTAAATTATGAAAAAATATGCATTTTAACGTGAGTTATTTAACAATTTGTCCACCCGGTTGGAAGAATATGTAGCTTAGAGCGCCTTTCGAGATACGAGGCCGGTGCAAAAAATACGAGGTGCGTTAATGGCCAGTTCTCTCAAAAACCATCAAATTTTTGACAAAAGTGATGGGAATCATTTTTGTAGTTAATGAACTGCTCTTCATTTTCGTCTAAACACGAATTGCGTAAATGTCATATTTCGGTAGATATTGGCCAAAATAGTTGGAGAAACTGATTTCCGGGGTCTTGAGGGCCATTTTCAGACCCTTGTCGCCTTGCCGACATTTTTCTATGTATGATATTTTTAGAGGTCAATGTACACATTGATACCTGCAAACTAAAAAAAAAAAATGTGACGGCCCACAACTTCGTTTACTGAACTAAATCATTATGTGTAAGCACTGTTGTGTTATTGTAAGGATAAAATTGATGCAAATTAGTTATAGAACTTCAAACGTATTGTACCAATTTCATCATAGTAATAGATACGAGGACTAAATTGCAGAGATAATACGCAATGAAGCGATAAATGACTGTTTTAGATTTAATCGGGTGTGACGTCTTGTCGTCACGAAAATTTAATTTCACTACAGGCATTATTATTTCCTTTCCCCATTCTATATCATTACTATTCCCGCTTCCAATATACTCTGTTTTAGGTGTTTTAGAGCATGCTTTAAATTATCGCCCATAAGGTACTAAAATTTTAACTTGTATGGGGTGTACAGAGTGCTAAGAAACTGGTTTAAAGTTTCAGTATGTTTTTTTTTGGGATACTCGCCTTACTACTTTTTGGTCCCGGGGTATAACGAACTGATCCTGCTCAGCTCTTTTGACCCCTATGAACTAGCAGAACGCCTGCAATATAATAAAAAAAAGAAAATCCCCCCAAAAAACCCAAAAATAAAAAAAAATACACATACGTTTCGGTGGCAAGTCGGCCACCGTTTTTAAGATGATATTACAATATTGGATTGACCTTTATCACCATTATTCAGTAATATTTTAATGAAACATTTTGAATTCAATTTTGTAAAAAATTATCAATATAAACCTTTAGTTTGGTGCAGATATATAGATGATATTTTTTCTATTTATCAACATGACGAATATTGTCTAAATGATTTTTTAACACCCATTAATATACAGGAACCCACTATTTATTTTACTTTAGAAAAAGAACAAAACTCACAGCTTCTTTTTCTTGATTTTCAAAAAAAAATGTAAATAATTTTGAAACTAAAATTTCCAGAAAACCTACACATACTCGTACAAACAGATACTTAAATTTTAACTCTAATCACCCAATAATAATAAAAAAAGGAGTTGAAAAAAGTATTTCTAATAGAACTAAAATAAATTGTTCTGATTAAAACAAAGGAAAAGAAAAATAATGTTTAAAAGATATTGTGGTTTAAAATAATTATCCTCTTGATTTTACTAAATAATCCTTTCTAAAATTTGAACAACCAAATTTAAGACAAAATCAAAATAGACCTATTACAAATCTATTTTTAAAATATATTTCTGACTTATTAAATAAAATTCAAAGAATTGGTAATAAGTTTATTATTCGAACTATCTTTAAAACACAAAACACTATTAGATCTCAAGTAACAAAAACAAAACCATACAATATAAACGGAAACACAAAAAATGCTTTTTATAAAATCCCTTGTAAGTAATAAATTTTATCATAGGTGAAACTTCCAGACCGTTAGCCAAACCCTAACATTAAACAAATATTTAAAACACAGAAGTCCACAAATCAAAAATATGTCAATACGCATTTGATAACAAGCATCATAAATAATATTAAATAAAGAAAAATGTGTAGGGTTATTACCTATTAATTTAAATAATACATGGTTACCTATGCTTGAAGAAAAGAGCATTAAGGGCACTCAGATATCCAGAGCTCAATGGAGTGGAAATCCCCTTCTCAAAAGAGGTTAAGTATCTAGAAGTCATTTTTGACCAAAAGATGAAGTGGGGACCACACCTCAACAAAGCTGTTCAGAAGGCAAAAGTCGCCCTCGGGAGATGTCGCAGGCTTTGTGGAAAAAGCTGTGGACTTAACCCAAAGATAAACCTGTGGTTGTAAAAAATGGTAATAAGATCCATGATAACCTGCGGCTCAATTGCCTGGGGGGCAAGGGTCACGCAGACCGTAGCAACCAGGTAATTTCAAAGTGTGCAAAGGCTAGCATGCGTATGCATCATGGGAGCTATAAGAACAACCCCAACCGCAGCCCTGGAAGTGCTGCTAAACCAGCCGCCACTCCACATTTACATACAGGGAGAATTAAAGGCGGTACTCTATAGACTCAAACGCGGTCAAAGTCCAATTATAGGACATTAAAGGACCTCAAGATGGGAAATAGAGGAGGACCAAGAGGTCAGCTCATTGTTTGAGATGTCCTCGGACAGGTTAACCCCTCGTTTCATCTTAAACAGACACTTGTCGGATTGTCATACCCGATAGGGAGGACTGGAAAGAAGGCCCTCCAATCAAAGCCGATCATATCTGGTATACAGATGGCTCCAAGACCAAAAAGGGAGTAGGAGCTGGCATCTATCGAGACAAGCCTAGAGAAAAGGTAACCTTAAGTCTTGGACAGCACGCCACGATTTTCCAAGCGGAAATCGCAGCAATAATGCATTGTGCCGTGCTGATTAAAGAAAAAGGGAGTAAAGGAAAACACATCGTCATTTACTCAGACAGCCAAGCGGCCCTGAAGGCCATCAGTTCTCCAAAAGTTAATTCCAAACTAGTGGGGGACTGTATACAGGCCCTGGTTAAAGTCGGCTTGGCAAACAAACTTACGGTAGTCTGGGTACCAGGCCACGAGGGCCACCCAGGTAACGAAGAGGCCGACGACCTAGCCAAAAGAGGATCAGCCATGGAAATGATAGGCCCTGAGCCATTCTGTGGAATCTCGGCAGGCCTTTTTAAAGCATCTATCAGGAGCTGGGTAAACAGAGAGTTTCAAAGCTGGTGGGTACAAACAGCAGGACAACGAGAAGCAAAGCAGTTCATTAAGACCTGCTCGGCCAAGTTTACCTCGGATCTACTGAGCCACAGTCGTAAGGTCGTTAGGATAACGGTAGGTCAACTAACAGGACATTACAAACTCAACAAGCACCTGGAAAGAATAGGCCTGGTAGTGAATAGCCTGGGTAGGTTCTGCCAGAAGGCTGAATAAACAGCCCTACATGTGTGGTGCCACTGCGAAGCACTATGTAGGCTTAGGTTTACTAGGCTGGGTGAGGAAAAGCCAAAACTGGCAAGATATATGGAGTGGCCAGTGTCAAGACTCTGGAGTCTAGTTAAGAAGACGGGCCTGGACAAGGTACTCTAAAGAACGATAGGAGAAACCACAATAAATCTGGTAAGGTGGCAGTGGTGGAGGTCATTTTTGCCTTCTCCGCTCAAATAATCTAATCTAATCTACCTAAGCTTGATGCTAAATTATGTTTAGGAAAACCTAAAATCAATTAACACATGCCCCTTTTCTTTTTTTTTTGAATTATAACTATGCCGGTCAAAACAAACTAATATGGCATTTATGACAAAAAGTCATATATAATAACTAAAAGTTCTTAAAATATATCAAATTTTGTATAAAAACTCCTACAAATCTAATTTTAATTTCTTTTTTTTATTTAAATCAAGCTTAATAACCTGGATAGGATCTTAAATAATTGGGTTTTATGAGCATTTTTTGTCTGTTTGTCAGTTGTGGTTAGTTTTAGACGTCCTAACAAAAATCAATTAAAATATAAAATATTAGGGTTATATTGGCCTACAAAAATCGAGGGTCTGCCTTACGCCCTAAACATATTTGATGCATGCCACATCAAGAACACCCTTATTTTCAGAATTTAAATTCCAAATACGCAGTATTCTTCTCTGTAAACGTATTTTACGCTATTGTTGTTAAAGGTTCCTAACATCAGTTTTACTTATTATTTTAACCCCACCTCGGCTTCTATGTCGTTTTCTCAAATATTGTAATAACCACATGATGTTGCCGGTAGTTCATAAATTGACTATTAAATTACTTAATCTGACATTATACTACTCCATCAAAAGCTTTGCCATCCCAACTTTTTTCAATCTTTAATCTTACCATGATAACCGGATGGTTAAATCAATGCAATAGTACATTTCTCTTTAAACAAATGCATGCATTTTTTTATTCGAGTATTTTTCTCAATCAAAAATGAATAGATAATAGAAGTAAAAAGAACAACAATAAAAACATAACTCTCCTGTAAAAATTATTTTATTTGTAGAAATGCAAGCATCTTGATTTTTTTGTTAACCCAAGAAAAACATTTCAATAGGTTTGCAAGTGACTGATAAAAGTACATTTTTTAAATACTTTTTTAATATGTACTTTCTGCCTTTATAAGGAAATGTTGTTTCTTTCATTAAAAAAGTAACCCCTTTATGACATGGCTGCAGCTGTGAGCCATTACGACACAAACCAATAATTAATTTAAATTATCAACTGTCCGACACCAATTAACAAATGTATTATAAAAAAGAGTAAAGTTGTAACTCGAAGCACCGAGTTTCCGGTTTAGGATTATTTGTTATTTTAGTTTTAACTCTGCAACTCCGTTGATTACTCTCCATTTACAATGTAAGTCAATTAGAGTACGAGTTCGTCTAAATTAGTAACCACTTAGTTTTTCCATTACATTTTCTTTTTTGTATTTACGGTAAAATTTGTTAGTGTTTTCTACTCTACAATCAATATATACAGGGTGTCCGAAAAAAGGAGGCCAATCCGCCGGCCACATATAGGGTGGACCAAAATAATGCGACTTTCGTTATGCCATTTTTTAATTGGGCGCTCGGTATTCAATATACAGGGCGTCAAAATGAGAAATATAAAATCGTTTTTCTGCAGTAAGTCGAGTGTTTCATAAGATATTAAATTAAAATTTTGTGTGAGGGGGTTTTTTGGAACGAAAAATTGAAATCCGTTCACGGATTCGCTATACCTTGCAGAGGGCGCCACCTGCGGTATATTGCATGTGTTAAAAATACCAAAACTTTTTGTACCCCTGTATAATAAAGTTCTAGTAAAAAATTCTAATTATCCAATCTTTTCTTGTAAAAAAAATATTCTTAGTAAATGTCGGCCTGAGAATCCGTTTATTAGATATCTTAATTTTAAAATCTAGATAATTCTTTCTAAACAAATTGGCTGACCTCGGGCACCAGTAACTTTTTACGTACTGTCAAAGTGACAAATTTAAACGTTTCTGACGCTCTTAACAAGCTTTTCAATTACTCCTAAAATAAATCTACATTTTTTAATTACATATTTGTATTTGGTGTGTTTTCTTACAACTTATAAAACCATAAGGGCACATAGACCAAGAAATGTACCCTTTCCCGAAATGGCGGATATGGTTTTGATGTTTGGTAAGTTTTAAATATTATTACAGTAAATACCTGTCAATTGTCAACTAAGAAAATGTGAGTCAAATGCTAGTTTAGCCGCTAGACGCTTGTTTTTAAATTTGATTAACCGCCTAAGGGGGACTGGAAGTTTCAGCGAAAGACGGAAGGGTAATTCCGGCCGACCTCGCGCGGTTCAACCAGGGCAAGAGGAAGAAATTTTAAGAATTGTCGAAGAATCACCAAACATTAGTACTAGGGTTTTGGCTGAACGGGTGAGAAATATTGGGAAAACCAATAATATTTTACGGAGTCAACAACATTAACCATTTCATCTTCAAAAAGTACAGGGTCTTTTACCCGACGATCCCAAGGCAAGTTTTTGTAGATGGTTATGTGAAATAAATAACAGAAATGTGGATTTTGAAAGATTCTGTTTACTGATGAAGCCACGTTCACCAGAAACGGCATGACAAATATCCATAACGCACACATATGGGCTGAAGAGAATCCTAGGGCCATAGTTGAGACACATCATCAAGTAAATTTTAAAGTCAATGTGTGGGCAGGTGTTGTGAATAACTTTCTTTTAGGACCTGTCATTTTACCAGGTAATTTGACAGGTGATTCATTTCTGTTGTTTCTACAAGAAATACTGCCCGATTTGCTTGATGATTTGCCTCTAAATTTAAAACAAAATCTTTGGTTTCAACTCGACGGTGCTCCGGCTCATTTTGCTATAAATGTTAGGAACTATTTACATCAAGTATTTCCTAATCGCTGGATTGGTCGGGGTCAAGATGCTCCTGTTCCCTGGCCACCCCGTTCGCCCGACCTTACACCTTCAAATTTTTCAGTCTGGGGATGTATGAAAGACTTTGTGTATATGGTTCCGATTTTAAACGAGGATAATTTAAGAGAAAGAATCATTGCAGCTGAAGAGCATTTTAGGTTGAAATCAAATATTTTTCAAAGCCTTAGATTTTCTTTAATAAAGAGGGCTCGTTTGTGTATACAAATGAATGGAGGTCACGAAGAACAAATAATGTAGGGTCATTATTCTATGATTTTTATTATAATAAGTAATTTAGCATTAATTTAGAAAGAATAATTTACGTTTATTTTGTTAACTTGTTAAAATGTATCTAGATTTTAAAATTAAGATATCTAATAAACGGATTGTCAGGTCGACATTTACTAGGAACACTTTTTTTACAAGAAAGGATTGGATAATTAGAATTTTTTACTAGAACTTTATTATATAGGGGTACAAAAAAGTTTTGGCATTTTTAACACAGGCAATATACCGCAGGTGGCACCCTCTGCAAAGTATAGCGAATCCGTGAACGGATTTCAATTTCTCGTTCCAAAAAACCCCCTCACACCAAATTTTCATTTAATATCTTATGAAACACTCAACTTACTTCAAAAAAACGATTTTATATTTCTCATTTACGACCTGTATATCTGTATATTGAATACCGGCGCCCAATTAAAAAGATAACGAAAGTCGCATTAATTTGTCCACCGATATGTGGCGGGGATTGGCCTTCTTTTTCCGAACCTGTATATATATATATATATATATATATATATATATATATATATATATATATATATATATATATATATATATATATATATATATATATATATATATATATATATATATATATATATATATATATATATATATACTCAACTTACTTCAAAAAACGATTTTATATTTCTATTTTGACGACCTGTATATTGAATACCGAGCGCCCAATTAAAAAATGGCATAACGAAAGTCGCATTAATTTGGTCCACCCGATATGTGGCCGGCGGATTGGCCTTCTTTTTCCGGACACCCTTATATATATATATATATATATATATATATATATATATATATATATATATATATATATATATATATATATATATATATATATATATATATATATATATATATATATATATATATATATATATATAAGATTTTTCTTTTTCTATAATCATAATTTAATATTATTTTTTTTTACTCTTATTCTTGGGTATAGGTTACTCGTCAAATTAAAACAACATACTTCAACGTTTCTGTAGTGTACTCAATACCTTGCATTAACTGCCCGAAAAAATAGATTTGTATGACAACTCAGTATTTGGATAGCCGCCTTAATGGACATAAATACACCAAAAATGCCTCAACTGCTTTGCACAAACATAAGAAAAATGAAAAACATGAATTAAATTTTAAGGATACTGCAATCTTGACTCAAGACAACAATTACCACAAATTAACAATTAAGGAAATGATACATATAAAAAAGAAGCGAAATACAGTAAATGACAAACAGGATATCAATAAATTAAATCAAATATACCACAATCTTATTAACTAAGTTTTTGAATAATTATTTTTTAAATTGTAGCTATTAAAGGACGATCTTTATACAGGGTGGCCCACCCCATTCACCTCGGTTTTTCAACGAGAAATGAAACCAGTTGGGAAAAAACTTTTAGCACGGTCATATGTGGTTTCATAAGGAGCATATTCAAAAATTATTTTGAAATGTACAGGGTGACCCAAAAAGAAAGTACATATCAAAGTTATATTTTTTCTTATGGAACACCCCATATTTTTTTCTATTTTTAGATACTATAGACCAAATAAAGGTGAGTTATTGTTATATTTCCTATACCTTAAACTAACCGTTTCTGAGAAATTTAGAAAAATTTAAAAATATAGACCATAATTTAAAAATTGTTGACACCCCGTAACATATAACGAGCTGCTCGTAATTAAATTTATTGCTTAGCTTAAGGTTTAAGTTAACTATCACATAAAAGTTTTACCTTAATATTATACAGAGTGTTGAAAAAAATTGCCTCAAAGTTTGGACACACATTTTATTAAATAACTTCCTTAAGTTAAATGAAACACCCTGTATTTAGTGACTTATTTTGACGCGGAACTAAATTCCCTTTAAAACCATATTAGGGTTTCCTATACCTATCTCTTCTGCTTCTTATGCAAAAGGTGTTTTTATATTTGACTTATCATTTATCTTAAAAATGGAACACCCTGTATTGTAATTAATAAACCTTTTTATTAAGGATCACGTAGATTCGCTAAAATTTTTTGAAAATAACATGTTTCTTAAAATTAAAATGCAGGCAAAAGTAATAACTCCAATTTATTGTCATTTCTAAAATATTAAAGCATTATTAAAAATGTGGATCGAAATATAGTAGAAGGCACACCTGTCCTAATTGTTGAGACAAAATATGGTAAATTGTCCTTGTTTCTTAGCAAATGTATCAGACTTTATGGTAAAATAAAACTACTCGTGTTCGAATTATTCCACCCCACACGTTAACAGACTATCTTTGCTGGTGATCAAGGGTTTCAAAAATATTAGGATTATCGTCACTGTAGTAGTAAAAGTTATGTCTGTGAAATAATCCGTTGTTATAAAAAAAATAAGTTTGATACATTAACTAAGAAACAAGGGTAATTTACCATATTTCGTCTCAACAATTAGGACAGGTGTGCCTTCTACTATATTTCGATCCTCATTTTTAAGAGTGCTTTAATATTTTAGAAATGACAATAAATTGGAGTTATTACTTTTGCCTGCATTTTACTTGAGATACATCTTAGTTTCAAAAATTTAAACTTGTGCTTTTAGCGAATCTACGTGATCCTTAATAAAAAGGTTTTTTAATTACGATACAGGGTGTTTCATTTTTAAGATAAATGATAAGTCAAATATTAAAACGATTTTTGCATAAAAAGCAGAAGAGATAGGTATAGGAAACCCTAATATGATTTTAAAGGGAATTTAGTTCCGCGTCAAAATAGGCCACTAAATACAGGGTGTTCCATTTAACTTAAAGAAGTTATTTAATAAAATGTGTGTCCAAATTTTGAGGCAATTTTTTTCAACACTCTGTATAATATTAAGGTAAAACTTTTATGTGATAGTTAACTTAAACCTTGAGGTAAGCAATAAATTTAATTACGAGCAGCTCGTTGTATGTTACAGGGTGTAAACAACTTTTAAATTATGGGCTGTATTTTTAAATTTTTCTAAATTTCTCAGAAACGGTCAGTTTTTGTATAGAAAATATAACAATAACTTACCTTTATTTCGTCTATAGTATCTAAAAATAGAAAAAAATATGGGGTGTTCCATAAGAAAAAATATAACTTTGATATGTCTTTCTTTTGTTACTCCTGCATTTCAAAATAATTTTGAAATATGATCCTTATTGACCCACATATGACCGTGCTAAAAGTTTTTTCCCAACTTGTTTCATTTCTTGTAGAAAAACCGAGGCGAATTGGGTGGGCCACCCTGTATATTTACATTTTAGTGCATGCCCTTAAAATTAATACTCCCTTATAGTAATATTAAAAAAGAATTATTAAAAATAAAATATATAAAATAATAAAAACGTTTTTATTTCCTGGTTCGAGTTCGCATTCCATACTACTGACCGACGGAGATAATAGGCTTTCAAGGTATGTACATATTTTTAAGTTTTAATTTTTAGTAAATAAATAAAACATTTTATTGTAAATAATTATTTAAATATTGACGCGTGTTTTAAATTTAATTTTATTGTTTCATGTACTTTGTATTTTTGTCTGTGATAATTGTCTTAAATGTGATATAAAAAATGTCATGTGTATACAGGTTTACCATATTTTAACTCATTTATATTTTTATTTTAGTACATTATATCTTGAAAAAGCCCCAGTTGAAGTATGTCGTTTTAATTTGTCGAGTAACCTAACACCTAAAATATATATATATATATATATATATATATATATATATATATATTATATATATATATATATTATTATATATATATATATATATATATATATATATATATATATATATTATATTTTATATATATATATATATATTTTTATATATATATATATATATATATATATATATATATATATATATATATATATATATATTTTATTATATATTATATATTATATATATATTATATATATATATATATATATATTATATATATATATATATATATATATATAATATATATATATATATAATATATATATATATATATATATATATATTATATATTTATATATATATTATATATAATATATATATATATATATATATATACATATATATTTTTATATATATAATTATATATATTATATATATATATTATATATATATATATATATATATTATATATATATATATATATATATATATATATATATATATATATATATATATAATATATATATATATATAATATATATATATATACAGGGTGTCCAAAAGTAGTGGAGCATGAGCAACAGCAGATTCCTTTGATTAAAATAATGCAATTTACGTAAACTTGCTTTATCCCAAAGTTGATAAAAACCAAGATACTGATTTTGTTTTTCTTTTCTTGTAATAATTTATTAACTAAATGACATAGCGATACAAAATTTGAGATTTGGGGGTTCTTTGAGGCGAGAAATTCAAATTTGTTCATGATTTTGATATTGCTAGTAGAGGGCGCCAGCTACAGCCTATTGCACTTGTTTTAGATAGCATAACTTTTTTAAGGCTAAGTTTATTAACCTGTCTATTAAAAAATAAGTTACCATAATTCCCTCTGCATTAAAAATGTATACTTCATTTAAGTCTCTAGGACCAACTGTTTTCGAGATAAACGCACTCTAAAGGACTCCGCAATTTTTATATGGAAAATGGGTTTCCGCCAATTTATTTCAAACTTTGCAAAGTAATAGTTTTCAACACGCCGATCAAAAGTCTCCATGGGCACAAAACCCGAAAACCCTTCTAGCCCCCCTAAAATCACCCTCAAAAGTCCTCAAATCCCCAGTTATCTTTAAGGCTGATTTTGGGAGGGTTGGAGGAGTTTTCGGGTTTTGTGCCCGTGGAGACTTTTGATCAGCGTGTTAAGAACTATCACTATGCAAAACAATTGGCCAAAACCCCTTTTTTTATAAAAAATGCGGGTTTTTTTAAAATGCGTATTTCTCGAAAACAGTTGATTCTACAGACTTCAATGAAGTATACATTTTATTTCTTAATAAACAGGTCAAAATAATAAGTCTAAAAAAATTTTATGCCATCTAAAACAAGTGCGGTAGACCGAAGGTGGCGCCCTCTACTAACAACATTAAAAACATGGACGAATTTGAATTTCTCGCATCAAAAAACCCCCAAATGCCCAATTTTGTATCGCTATGTCATTTAGTTAGGAAATTATTACAAAAAAAACAAAAATAAAATTAAAAGTTTAACACCCTGTATCTTGGTTATAATCAACTTTGGGATAAGGCAAGTTTAAGTAAATTACATTATTTCGACCTAAGGAATCTGTTGTTGTTCTGAACTACAAGTTCTAAGAAACAGTGGAAAAATATGCAACCGTATTTCAGGCAGAAGTTATGGTACTAGCCAAAGCCATAGAGTACTGCCTTAATAGAAGATACAGGGGAAAAATAATTATATGTACTGACAGTAAGGCAGCGATCGGAGCGCTAACAAATACAGTGCACATATTAGAACTTACGAATGGATGTTGGGAAGCAATTAAAAAACTATCGAAAACCGCCAGAGTCATAAAGCATAAAGGACTTTAATAGGGTGCAAATGACAAACCTGACAGGCATACTGACAGGTCATTGTAAAAACAGATACTATCTCAACAAGATAGGAAAAAGTAAGACAAGTACATGCAGATGGTGTGGAGAGGGAAAAGAGGACGCCATACATATAATTAGAGATTGTCCAGCTATAGTGCACATTAGAGGGAAATGTCTAGAAACAGCTTGGCTGAAACTAAATGACATAAGATTCCTACCACTACACAGAAAAAAACATATTATCAAATAGAGTATTTAGATATTTTTGTTTATATTTATTAAAATTGAGATTACCGATTCTTATTTGAAGAAAGCCACCTTAAAAGAAATATTTCAAAATGATTAATAAAATTATTTCATATCCTCAGAATATATTTTCACTTTAAAAATACAGTCTAAAGCTAAGACTTTCATGATTTTGGTTTGAACTTTTTTGTTCTTCAGTTTAAAATAACATATAATTTTACTTTGAATTTGTTACTTTTAAAATAAAACTGGTGATTTACAATTAAAATGACATATCATTTAAAGAACGCGTCCTGTATGTTCAATTTGAAACATTTGGATTGCTCAATTTGAGAATATATTTGCAATATAATCTAAATATACAATTTTTGAAATTCGGAAATTTTCATTTCTAGAAAGTCCACCTACGATGTACCCCGATTGGCACCGGAAACTGGCGGTGCTTGGTTTGCCCGGTCATTCTTGTGATTATAGATCAAGGTGAAGGGTATAGCGAAATTTAATCGGACTGTTCTAGTCTCGTTGCACGTGTTTTTGTTTTGGGTGTTTGTACGATTAAATAATGGGAGTTGAAGACATTTTACAACAGTGGGGATGTGATACTGTTATCCAAGCTTAGGTAAGTATTTACACCATTGTTTTTTAAAACTGTTGTCCAAAAAAACAAGAGTGAATAGATCTCAATTGTCAACAAAACAGGCATTTTTATTTAAATAAACTTACCTATAGGAGCATACGCTTTTGTTTCGTAACTAAACATGTTTATATAAAATGTTAGATATTAACTGATTAAAAACACTACTAAGTACATTGTATAAATCATTAATATTGTTACATAATTTTTTAAAACTTGCCAGGTAGGAATATGGGTAAATGAAATTGACTAAAGCTATTCTAAGCAAACTGCTTTTAGTTAAGTATATTATTTTAAAACTTTGACTCCCTGTAGCCTATAGGTACCCCATGCTGCACCTGTTTGAAAAAAAATCTTACAAATAAAATTTATAATAATAATACATATTATGTATCTTGCTTTCTATATATTGTATAAGCCTGAGTATCTTTACCTTTTTAGTTAAATGTTTAGGAGTACCTAGTAAAACCTAGTATACGATTTGAGAAACAGTTTTTTGAAATAATTATATTTAAAACACTTTGTACTTGTAGTTTGTCGCTCCTGTATGTATGTATAGGAGTTAATTTACTTTTAAATTAAATTTTAACATGCATTTTATTTATATTTTATTTTTATTTATCTGTATGTTGGTATAGAAATCTGATATACCCACCTATTTACTTATTACAGAAAAATGTGTCGCTTAATATTTTAATTTTAGCATTTCGAATGTTTATTTTATTTTTTTAGAAAATGTCAGAGGAAGACCAGTTGCCAGAGTTGTCCGAAGGCCTTCTTAAAAAGGTAATCCCGTTGGTTGGGCCTCGAATGACTGTTCAAAGAAAAATAGCTGAACTGATTTTTATTTCGTTACGAAGATGAGAACAAGACTGTTTCTTTTTCCAAGAAAGTAGAACTTAAAGTTAATTCTTCTATAATGAAAATTATATTTTGTTAATTAACAGATTTTTAAAAAGCTTCAGCAATATATTTTTTCAATAAACGTTAAGATTTTTTACCTGTTGTTTTTTTGTAGTTGTCAGCGAAACCTGTTATAATTATAATGGACTTTTTTAACACAGCGAAAAAACTTTAAGAAAATTGTTTACCTATATTAATGTTAGCTAAACGTAATAATGGATTTTTATTATTTTTAAAAAAGTAACCGTATATTTTTCGTATTTCCAATTTTAATGAAAGTAACGTTGTTTAGGCCAACAGTGTTGAGGTCATATACAACATTATTTTACTAAAATTGACTGAATACGGAAAAAAATCCGGTCACGTTAAAAAAAATGTGTTCAAATTGTAGGCTCAGATTTAAAGTACGATATTTTATTTTAAATAGGTCGTAATTTTGCTTTGAGAAGTTGTGTTTTATTATAAACATACTAACATTTCCGAATTAACTTTTCAAATTCGGTAGAATCTTCATTATAACAAAATCATATATTTATTTCTAAAGAAACTTTCGACTTATGCTGAGCTACTGATATCTTCATTCTAAATCTTTATAGTAACAATTTGATTCAATTGCATGCATAAAAATAAATCTTCCATATGTTACAAATAACGATGTGTATATTTAATTTAAATAAATTTAAATGAAGATTTTAAATTCTCAAATTAAAACGATATAGTCTTGGGGATATACAAAGCTAAGATAACCTTAAACTAATATTATTATGCTTAAATTTAGTATATTCTTTTTTCCGTGTAACAGGACTTGCATCACTAGTGAGGAAATTGGAACTCTAGTAAGCAAAATGACAGCGCCATATCAGTGTAAAAGAAATAGGGGTAATAAGGGACAGTACAGGGTTACGGAACCTGTGTATGCGTAAGGGTTGGTGTAGAGCATAATGGGCTTAGGCCTCAGTGCTCAGGGCCCAAGCGAGGGAACTCACCATGCTACGATAGATAGATAGATAGAAAGAATTTATTGCAGATGTTAATTACTTTTCCAATATTTATACAGGGTGGCCCAGAAAGAAGTTCATTTTTAAAACCGCGCTAGTTTTCAAATTTTGTGGAGGAAGGGCGCAAAAGGGCATCAGTGTATAGTGCAGCCATTACAATTTTGGTAACCATGAGTAGGGACTCATGGTTACTGCGTCCACACCTGTTACGAGAATGTTCGATTTTATGTAACTGTTCGCCGCTTTCTCCATGTTAAATTCGAACTACGGAGTATTATTAGTAAGTGTTCAAGCACTAATTTTAGTAAGGAGTAAATAGGGGGATTTAAAAGAACAAGATCAACACAAAAAATACAGCCTTAAGGTGACGATGGAGTTATACGTACCGACAACACCATCAAGTTTGTTCGAGAAACAGCTCTAGGTGAGGCCAGGTTCACAATGTAGCGAATTTTTCACCTCACTGTAAAATATATCCCATCAGTAAGTGAAGGAATTAAAGCCAGCAGAATTTGAACCAAGGTTAAATTTTTTAAATTATTTTACGTACTTCTTTAAAGCAAGGTACCGCCAAGAACGTCATCATAATAATCTGGTTTTCAGTTTATTTACTTTACAGTATAAAACATTAAACGCTTTTTTAAATATATATATATATATATATATATATATATATATATATATATATATATATATATATATATATATATATATATATATATATATATATATATATATATATATATATATATATATATATTAGTTTACAAGTGAATTTCTTTTTAAATCACCCTGTTATTATCCTATTTGTTTTTAAAAATAAAATATGCAATATTTCCAAATTTTGGTTGTTCATAATTTAAAATGAACTTATTTTACTGAAGAACAACAAATAACTTTTTATTATTTGTACATCCTTTTCTGTGCTTCTTATAGTGGTTGGACATAAAAACTTTTTTTCTAATTACAATGAAAACCATTTATTTAGTAATTATTTTTCCCTATAAAAAAGCTCGAAGCAGTAAGCTTGTAATTGACTTAACTCAAACCATACAGTATTACGACACAAACTCTTAATTAATCTAATTAAACAACATGGCGGCTTCCAATTAACAAGCGCATCACAAAAAGGGACAAAGTTATAACTAGAAGCAGCCAGTTTTAGGGTTATTGTGTGATATTTAAGTTTTAATTAGCTTAAGCTTCATGGAAATATGTATTTGCACTTTAAATCAGTTACTCAAGTTTGTGTTAAATAATAACCGCCAATCAAGTTAAAAATAATAACTTTAATTTATATTATTAGAGTTTTTAGAGTTTAGATATGTTTATTCATAACTTGGTCGTCCCCTCTGTCAGTTCGTGTGTCACAGACATAAAGATTTTATTTTTTCTTATCTTAAAGTAAACTTTTGCATCCAAACCCTTTCTATTAACATAAAGATATGGGCAAAGAAAAATTTGATAATTTGTTTTATATTATGTTGACTACGGACCAGAAAGATGATATTAAATTATATTGCTTATTAATAAAATAGATTCGTTTTTAGACTAATAAACTATCTCAAATGAGTGCGCGTTAGTCATAACTTACTAGTTAATTATGCTTATAATTTACGTGAGATTTCTAGCTATGTAAATAGTGATGCCGCGAACACAAAATATTTTCGTCTTTTGTGTTTCGTCTCTCTTTTCTAGTCTTTCGTTATTTCACGCATGTCTCTTGGCTCTCTAATCTCGTCCAGACAAAAGACTAATTTCTCTCTCGCACAAAGACTTACGACGAGACGAAATATCTTCCTTGTCTTGCTGAGAATCTCTCGTGTCTCTCGAGGTCCCTCGTTCATTCGACCAGGGAGTTTGACGCTTTGAATATCAAAAGACTATAAGCTTTACTTATTTTAGTAAAATTAAAAGCACTCTTTAGGATCAGATAATTTTAAAACATAGCAAATAAAATATAGGTTAAATACTGGGTGACTTAGGAGAGACAAAATACTAATTTCTTTCTCGTACCAAGAGTTAGGACGAGACAAGAGATCTCTTTTCTCTTGCCGAGAATCTCTGGTGCCTCTTGGGGTCCCTCGTTCTCTCGACCATGCAGTTTGTCGAACAATATTACAAGGCTATGAGATAATATAAAAAAAAATATTTTAAAGTAGAATTTAAAACAGTATTAAGGATCAGATTATTCTAGAACTGATATCAAATAAAATAAAAGTAAAATACTAGGTCATTTAGGAGAGTACTGACCTCTTTATTCTGCATTTTTTGAGAGAGAAAAATTAAACTTAGGGATATCATATAATGTCAAATTTGACGTTTTTTGAAAAAAAGACGTGACTTTTTGTGACTTCCGGTTTCACCGGAAACACCCACAATTTTCGGTTATCAAATTAGTCACAGGGTGTCTAATTGAACTGATAACGTGTACTCTTAGATGTCTGGAAACATTCTGTATCTATCGGCACCTTATATATTCAATTTTAATAGATTTAAAAAAAAAAAAACTTAATACCAAAACAACGGTTAACCAAACTGATTTTATTATATAAAAGAGAACTTCTCCTATTTGAAAAAAATTTGAGTTTTTAGTTTGAAATTTTATTCTTGATAAATTTTTTGACATTAAAGTAATAATTTGGTCTTATTTTACAACTAAATTTGATTGTTCCTTGGGTATGAGGTTTTTTGTATAACTCAGACAACAATATTTCTTTCCTACATGGAGGGCTTTTTCAAAAGATTTTTTTAGTACATTTTTATGATTTTAAAAATATTATCTACAAAAAAAAGGTATCATTAGGCATACAACTTAAAATAATATTACAGAGATATAGGACAATTTACATTGTAAAATTAGCGTCTAAATCTTCTATATTTCGTACAATAACAATTAAATACTAACAATTAAATAATTATTATGTAATTGTTAGTGTTTAATTGTTATTGTACGTAAATATAGAGAAAGATTTTAGACCGCATAATTTTAACAAATGTAAATTGTCCTATATCTCTGTAATATTATTTTAAGTTGTATGCCTAATGATACCTTTTTTTTGTAGATAATATTTTTAAAATCATAAAAATATACTAAAAAAATCTTTTAAAAAAGCCCTCCATGTAGGTGCGAAACGTAAAGAAATATTGTTGTTTGAATTATACAGAAAACCTTATACCCAAGGAACAATCAAACCTAGAATAAATGGTTAAAAAATTTTGAATTATATATATATATATATATATATATATATATATATATATATATATATATATATATATATATATATATATATATATATATATATATATATATATATATATATATATATATATATATATATATATATATATATATATATATATATATATATATATATATATACAGGGTGACATAGAAAAGTACATTGCATAGTGCCACACAATAAAGGACACTAAAATAAGAAAAAAAGTTCTCATGAACACGGGTCCGCAAGGCCTTCGTTTAAAAGATACGGGGTGTTGAATTTTTTTTTTAATTTATTTGCAAAAACAATGATAAATCAACAATTACATTTTAATGGTATGCTAAAAAATATGATTAAATAAAACAAAACATCAAGTTTTTAGAAGATGTTCAAATTGTTGCCCTTGTACTTCAATGCATTTTTCAATTCTCCTTCTTAATGATTGACGGCATCTTTGAAATATTCCTGGGTTATTACGAAATCTATCTGCCGATTCCATAATTCTTATCCATAATTGTTTTTGATTATGTATTTCTACTGCATAAACTTCATTTTTCATAAATCCCCAAAGTGAAAAATCGATGGGATTAAGATCGGGACTACGAGCTGGCCAAGCTACAGGCCCCCCTCGACCAATCCACGTATTTCCAAATCTCCTGTCCAAATATTCCCTTGCCACTCGAGAAAAGTGAGCTGGCGCCCCATCATGCATGTAATACATTCTTCCAATAATATCCAATGGGACATCCTTTAATAATGTGTTTAAATCATTCTCCAAGAAATTTCGATACAGTACACCTGTCAATCGATTGGGCAATCGAAATGGGCCAATTAAGTAATTGTCGATTATACCTGCCCACACATTAATAGAAAACCCATATTGGCGACTTCGAATTACAGTTTGATGAGGATTTTCATCATTCCAATAGTGCATGTTATGTAGGTTCAGAATACCATCACGACTAAAACCAGCTTCGTCGGTAAACAAAATTGATGAAATAATGTTTTGTCTTTGGTTTTGCAATCATTCGCAAAATTGTACACGAGGTAAAAAGTCATGTTCCAATAGTGAATGAATTTTTTGGAAATGATATGGGCGAAGGAGTTGTTCTTTGAACATTTGTCTGATTCACGGTTGAGGTTTCGCACCGCTGAACTTGTTTTCCTGGTGCTTGTTCTCGGATTATTTTCTACCATTCGTAAAACAGTTTCTTCGTTTCGCACAGTGCGACGAGTTCTGGAAACCCCACTATCCAATTTTGGTTTTCTAAAACATCCATCTTCTCCCAAACGCCTATGCACATTAATAAATGTTCGAACATTAGGAACTTGTCTTAAAAGATATCTTTCTCGATAGATACGTTAAGCTTCGTAAGAATTTGATCTAGCTTCGCCGTAACACATAATCATGTCCCTGTATTCTTCAAAAGTGAAGTGAACCATTTTTGAAAGCAATTTTAAATAATCAGTGAAAAACCCAATGAAAAACTTAATCAAAAACACAAAATACCTCTAAAAATTATTACATTAGTTTGACAAGTGTCATTATGACACATTATTCAATATGTTATTTATCATTGGTTTTGCAAAGGTTACTTTGGCGCTTTTTGAATAATTTGCGTGCATTTGTACTGGAACCATTGCTTCTACCGACTTGAACAAGGTATACCTTTCTTAAGTATAAAAGAAGGAGTAACAAATTTTTCAGTCGAAAATGACATACGTGTATAGCAAAAAGTTACGACCGATTCAATAGGGATATTCAAAAACCAAACAAAATTAAAATTCAACACCCCGTATCTTTTAAATGAAGGCCTTGCGGACCCGTGTTCATGGGAACTTTTTTTCTTATTTTAGTGTCCTTTATTGTGTGGCACTATGCAATGTACTTTTTCTATGTCACCCTTTTATATATATAAATATATTTTAAAATATATATATATATATATATATATATATATATATATATATATATATATATATATATATATATATATATATATATATATATATATATATATATATATATATATATATATATATATATATATATATATATATATATATATATATATATATATATCGCATTGGATGCGACGTTATGGTGGTTGCATCTCTATTTCCAGTTCAAGAGATACGGCTGACTACAACCACCCAATTTTATAAAAAAAAAGTAGTAATAATTTCTGTTTTACTAATAATTCATTTTTTAAACATTTTTTAAGTTACTTTAGTTATTATGGACTAATTTATTTATGGCCAAATTACGTACTTTTAAAAGTAACTTCACTCTGTATAGAAGATTTTTGATAACCGAAAGAATTGGGCAAATTATTAAATAAATACAAATTAAAGACCGCTAGCAAGATATCTATGGCGTTCTTAACTATTTAAAGTTAGAACAGTTCAGTAAATCTCCTCGTCAGCTTTAATCCTACAAAACCGTAAGCCACAACTAAGTGTCGCTTACACTATTGTACTAAGCTAATATATCGCTTTGCTATTTATAAGGCTCTCATAACTCTTTTGCAGATACGCTACTTGTTCAACTGTTTCTTTAGGGACAGCACTCGAGAAAATAACATAAATTTCAGTCTCGTCGGAAATTTCAATAACAGGTTTTTTAGAGTATAAAGACTGAATTGTAAGTAGGTATACTGGCGCGTTTTAGAAGGAAATTTTTAATGTAAAAATGTTAAGAATAAAGAGGAAAATTCATCAGACTTGTGGTTTTTGACCGTTACTGCAATTTAAGTGCTTTTCTTTAATGGTCACAATTTTTTTTTAGTTACAAATCTTAATTTACGTACAAAAAAGCAACTAAATAAACACTTTTTTACTCCGATTTTAATTTAAAACTATTGATTAAAGTTAATTTTTTAATGATTTTTTAAAATAATATATTATTAAGAATAACGAAAATCATCAACATACCCTTTAGAAAAAAAAATTACAACTTATAACCCAAAATTAAACCAATTTTTGAAACAAATTATTTTAAAGTTATACTAATTATAGGCCATTAATGGAAAATCCTCTAATAAACTAATAATCAAAATAACTATTGTTGAATGTGTATTTGTCTATCATGAAACTTAATATTTATAGTCTTAGTAAGATATATTTAATACAAAGGCAGTTATTGAGTTAAAATTTAATAATATACCCTCATATTATAGAAACTAAAATAAATAGGTATTAAGTAATTTTAATATAAGTTAGGTATTTAGGAAAATTACTTAAAGCTTAATTATTAAGTATATAAATTTTAAGAAAAAGCTGAATTAATTATGGATAAGTATAAGTTAGGTAAATTAAAGATAAAGTAGCGCTATCCAGATAAAAATAAAAATTGCAACCCATTATGATATTTTAAAATATTTAATCTTCGTCAAATAAAAGATTTAGAGCCAATCCAATATTATTACAAGTTAATTAAATGGATACATGTAGTCCGATTTTAGGCACAAATGAAAATTGAAACTAAAATATATGATCGGTGGTTAGAAGATTAAACAGCTAATCCAATTATCAGTTTAAGAAAAATTAGACTTAAACAAATATAAAGTTTAATATTATTGGACAAACAAACAATGAAACCCAATTAAATAATCGTTTAATAGTGCTCTTTGCATATTTAACAAATAACAAGAGAATTAACAATTTTAAGGAGAAGAGAGGGATATAATAACTGTGTTACTAATTAATAGCTGATAATAATTTTAATATTTATACAGGAAAAAATTGGTAAAGTAACACACTAATAAAGTTTTATTAAAAAGAAAATTATTTCTTTTTAATAAAACTTAAAACCAGGGCATTAAGTATATTGTTTTTTTGTGACGTCATTTTGTCATATTGGTTCTTACTAATACACACATCTTTTTAACTATAATAATTACACGTAATATCGTATTGTTGTTTAAATTTTATTTTAATTTTTGTCGTCTCATAAATAATAACACTTAAGATAATGAAACAAAACAAAAATATTGTACGTAAATATAGTGATCCTTGTCTCAATAAAAAGTTAAACATTCATCTTAACTTGTCTTTTTTTACATTTTCTATGACACGGGCCATTCTTCAAAGGAAGAGAGAAGAATGATTTAAAACTCTTCATTCTACCTGTAGGCCTATACATATCTCTTCTTTCAGTTGTTGGTAAGGTAATGAAAAAACCAATTAATTTTCAAAGCCCAAAGTATTTAAAAATACATTTTTTTTTGAAAGACAGTAACAATTTCGCCACAAAAGATCTACAGCAGATCCTTTGTCTTTTGTTTTACACAACTGCAACAAAGAAGTTTCTTGGAGAATTCCAAGCTTTGACCGGGGCTGGCACAATGCGCTCCTTAGCAAACTTTCTTTGCACAGTCTTCTACCCAAAACTTTTTTTTGTTCTTGAATTTCCTTTCCAAACGACCTAACTATATTAGTTATTGTAGACGGTCACTCTTTCAGCTTTCTTAGAGAATTCCAAGCTTTGACCGGGGCTGGCACAATGCGCTCCTTAGCAAACTTTCTTTCCACAGTCTTCTACCCAAAACTTTTTTTTGTTCTTAAATTTCTTTCCAAACGACATAACTATATTAGTTATTGTAGACGGTCACTCTTTCAGCTTTCACCAAGTTAATGCTGGGGTGCCCAGTGCTTAATAATGACAACAACCTATTTTATTTTTTCTTTACAATAACGACCTTTCCTCTTTCACAATCAATTTAGGACTATTTTGTTTTTGCAAATGATTTAATTAATTTTATGAACGAAATATCAAAACAAAATTTTGTTGTGTCTTACCCTGATGACACCAATATTTTTATTATTAAAAAGTCCGCAGTTAAGATAAAGCCAATTTCTAAAAGGTTGTATGTAAATTCATTGTTATGGTTCATAAAAGAACAAACTTAATTTAAAGAAAAATAAAACAACAATAGTGTTCTCATACTGATGTACCTTTCGTTAAGTTGTACAGCTGTTGTTATGCATCTAACTTTATGTCTATGCATTGCAACCAACAAGTACTAAATACATTTTAACCAATAAGTACCAAAGACTCTTTATTTTGCAAATTTTAATTCGGGAATTAGAAATGGAATTTTAAATGGCAGAATGCGTGCTTATATTAAAAGAATATTTATTTTACATTGTAGCTGACTTAAAATATGGTGAGTCTTGAATTTGTATAGGCATGCTTTCAGAAACTCCTAAATTTTAACACTAGCTCGTATTTGTATCTTAAAAGTTTGTTTTTTATTGATACAAATAGGACTGTCTTAAAGAATTAAAAATGCAAGTAAGTATGTTACAAGGTTAAACACTCTTTTATTGCCAGAGATACATAGATTTCTTGATTATCAGCAATGTATTGTTTCCTCTTCAAATCTAGTTTAGAATTTATTTTTTTGTTGCCTTTTTTTAGTGATTGTCTTTGTACTTTTAATTAAAAAAATGTAGCATTTTGCATTTGTTATGTTTGGCTTTTTTTTAAACTTAAACCCGAACTTAAAACCTGAGAACCATATGTGATAACCTTCAAAAAAAAATCAGGTACATCAAGCCTTTTTTTATAAATACAACAATACGTATTTATTTTGTAAAAAGTGGTTTTTTTTTGTTTTTTAAATAAAGTTTAATTCCAAAGTATATTTTTAATGATTCCAAACGAATATATCCTAAAATTAATGGCGGATTGGTAATAAACTTATATATTAAAATAGGCGAAACTTACCGTTCTCGGTCTCAAATGATCTGGGTTTTTAGCTAAATTTTTAATAATTTCAATGTATTAGGTCATGGTCATTGTTTGGGCTAAAACTGACAACCACAAGTCAAGTTGGCTTTAATAGTATGCAATATGAAACAGGAAATTTTTTATTTTAAATTAGTTAGGAGGTAAAATAAAAATTTCGCAAAAATGAGTTTTTTTTTTATTCTAAAGCGTAACTTCTAAAGTATTTACTTTTTTTTGGTACTAAAATTTCTTTTTGATGACATATGCTATTAAAATTTTAGTAATGTCATGATTGCAATACAACTAATTAGCTGGAAAAATGTATTTTCATGATTTTTAAATCCCGATAGAAACTTAATTATTGTTAGTGAATGCGGCTGCGATAAATAATAATTTTTATTAGTTAATAATATTCTATTTTGTCATTGAAAAATAATTTTGTAGTTTGATTATTAAATAATAACACGAATAGTTATTAGAGGTTCTCAGGGTCGGACTTAAAAAAATAAGTAAAAGTTACAACTTGATTGAATTATAATAATGCGTCAATCTATATATTGGAGTTTCTAATTTGTTAAAATGTATATACTAAATTATATAAAAACGCAACAAGCCATTAGAAGTGTAGTAATTTAAGGTAAAATTTAACAAGGCGTTTAGTAATAAAAATTTGTTCCCAAAATTCGGCCTAATTACCAGAGCTGGAACGAATCCATTAAAAGAAATCGAATCACCAATAAGATTTACGATTCCTTTTATAAGGAAAAGCGAAACCGATATCTTTTTATCGGATCACGAATTCTGATTATATTTAGTTTTTATACTTACAAATGATAACTATGATACGAATGATACCATGCGTCAAAGATTTTAGCAAGATGCCCGATCCGCAAAATATAATTTTAGTCTCATTTTGAAAATCTGTAACTCTTAAACAAATTAGTTTTTGGTAAATATTCTTCAAATTTAAATATGTAATTTTTTGCGAACTGTATTTCAAAACATGCAATGCTAGATCTTAGTAAGTTTTTTAAAGGTGATTATTGAAATAACCTTAAGTAACTTAAAAATCGGACATCTTATCGTAAATTTACAGAAAGTTTTACAAGTACCGTTTCATAATTTCTTTGCTTGCGGAATATAAAGAGGTATTAAAATTTTAAGTTTATTTTTGTAAGACACCCTAAAAAGTTATAATAAAATGTGCCATTTAAAAGTCGCTTAAAGTTATATCAAGGACAACATATAAAAAAATTATGAAGAACAAGCAATCCAAACTTTTAAGATTAGATGAAAGAAAAAATTATGCCCGTTTTTGGGTACACACTCTGTGGTTAGGAAAAATTTTGTTTTATTTATGTGTGTTTCTCTCGACCTAAAAAAACAACACATTTTGGTTAAGAAACACATGTTAGGTGGGTTTCCCAAATTAAACATTTTAATATATAAATGTTTTAAAATCCTTCATCCTTATTTCCAAAAATTAATGTGCTGGTTAACATCCACTACTTGACTAACCACAACCAATGTTATTTACAACTGACGCCATATTTTGATTTATAGAATATATTAAAGTTTTCGTTCATTCAATAAATACCTAGGAAATTGCCTGTAAGAATAAAGGCTAAAATCAGTGACGATGAAATGGAAACTGGCACTCCACCCAAAATTACAGAAGCAGAGAACACGGCGTGCTACAATTTATTACCAAAAAAATTAAGATGCAAATACGAAGCTGTTTATAATTTGTTTATGAACTGGAAAAAAAACCAAAACGCCAATTCAATTTCCGAAAACGTTTATTTTTAAGAAATTTCTCATAAATATAAGTCTTCTGCCTTATGGGCACACTATTCTATGTTGAAAAGCACCCTAGGATTAAAACATGATGTTCAAATAGAAAAGTATTCGAAACTTGAAGCTTTTTTGAAAAGAAAGTTCGAGGAATACCATGCAAAAAAAGGCAAAAACATTTACCTCTGAGGAAATCCATTAGTTTATCGACCAGATAAAGATCATCTCGTAACTAAGGTAACAATTTAAAAATACAACGCATGTACCCTTCTTTTAATTATGTTTTTTTTTTTTTGAAATTTAAGGTTGCATTAATTATGGGGATTTCCGCCGCTTGTCGCAGTACTGAGTTGCGTCAAATGAACATCACCGACATAAAAGATCTAGGATCAGCGTTTTTACTGAACATACCAAACACAAAGACTAAAATATTTAGAAAATTTCCTGTCACTGATAAATAAATACTACGAGGTATGCAAAAAATATATTGATATTCGACCAAAAAATCTTTCCTGTCCAACTTAATTTTTTCTAAATTATAAACAAGGTAAATGTACGATCCAATCTAATGGAATTAACAAATTTGGATCGATGAGAAAAAAAGTTGCCATTTTTTTAAATCTACCAAATCCAGAACTATATACCGGCCATAGATTAAGAAGGTCGTCCGCCACTCTTCTAGTAGACGGTGGTGGTGATATCACATCTTTAAAGACATGGTCGGTGGAAATCCACCTCAGCAGCAGGGGGCTACATAGACCAATCGCTACGAAACAAAATGGACACTGCAAAGAAAATTTTTAAAACAGTTAACGTTAATGCGTCATCGGCTGTGAATATGCATAAAAATACAAATAACGAAAACGGTAATTTAGACATTAATACCACTTCAACTTTAAATTTCACAAAGTGTTCCAATATCACCATAAATATTTTCAAAGAAAACGTTAGTAATAAATAATTTTGTGTAATTTATCATACTGTGTTCTAATAAATAAGTTTGAATAACATAGAATTTTATTAGGCAAAGTTTGGCGAGTAAATAAAAAATCACCGATAAAGAAAATTTTAAAAATATTCATATCTTAGTCTCTCTATCACGAGGTTGGTAATTAAGGTACAATTTTAAAACAAATTAAAAAGTACTTGGGCAGGTAGATTTCTTCCTTTCTCTCATGTACTTTTAATAAGAAGTTCCGAAAAATATAATTAAAATACAGCTACAATAAATCATTGAAAAGGTAATTTAGACAGCTATGTAACTCACTGTATAAAAGATAAGTCGTAGAAAAAGTATAGTATTCTTCTCGCATGTAATAGTTATTACTAACTCTGATGAATTACGTCATCATCATCCTGAGTTATAGCTATAATTACATGCTCATTTAATAATATACTATTACTAGATGAAAAGCCTGTCTCCGCAGGCGAGAGACAATATTATGTAGCCTCTGTCTCCGTAAGACGCCTTCCGTACGGCTAACGGTAAAAAAACACTTTTTTGCTCCTAATTTTTTCCCGGGTGCGAACATCAAAAAACGGGCTTCGTTAGGTTCTAGCCACTGCTAAAGACTATCAGCGTGCCAAATTTTATGATTTTAGCTCGAGCCATAACTTCAGAATCACGTGGACAGACAAATAAATATATATACCTACCTACATACAGGGTGCCACAGATTCGAGTGCATGCATGGGGATTTCGGAAACCCTAAAAGATACGAAGTCGGTTAAATTGTGGAAAAGTTGCGGATTTAGGTGCCTAACAACATGTCTATTAGAAAGTTGAAAAATTCCGAGTACTTCCGGAGATATCCGGAAAAAACCGAAATTTGCTAATTTCGTTTTTAATTTTTCCTAACGTTATTTAAAGAGATATGGAAAAACAAAAGACACTTTCTTATGGCCACTTCTTAAGCTCTACAAAACAGCTTTGAGAGATTTTCCGTACGACGTTTCGTTTTTGTTAAACCATCATCAACTTTAGTTTTTTAAATACGGACTCGGATTTTTTATTTAATTTTTTTGAACCCCTTATTATCCCAATTACAAAAATGTATAACACTTAATATTTATTAACAAAAATGGAACGCTCCTATAAGAAAAGATGTGCGTTCTTTGTCTAACGCATTGCCTCTTATGGAAAATATGTTTCTTTAAAAAAAATATTAAGTGTTATACATCATTGTAATTGGAATTATAACTGCTTCAAAAAAATGCAATAAAGATTTGAGTGTCGTATTTAAAAAAATAAAGTTGATGATGGTTTAACGAAAACGAAACGTTCTACAAAAAATCTCTCAACGCTATTTTGTAAAGCCTAAAAAGTGGCCATGAGAAAGTGTCTTTTGTTTTTCCATATCTCTTTAAATAACGTCAGAAAAAAATAAAAACGAAGACGGCAAATTTCAGTTTTTTCCAGATATCTCCGGAAGTACTTAGAATCTTACAACTTTCTAATAGGCATGTTGTTAGGCACCTAAATGCGCAACTTTGCCATAATTTAACCGTCTTCGTATCCCTTACGGTTTCCGAGATCCCCATGCATGCACTCCAATCTGTGGCACCCGGTATAAATATATTCACATTAGCAAATTTATTATATATATATATATATATATATATATATATATATATATATATATATATATATATATATATATATATATATATATATATATATATATATATATATATATATATATATATATATATATATATTTTTATATATATATATATAGATTTGCAGTTGACTGGTAAAATAATACATAGACTATTTCATTTAACGAAAAACACAAACATTGTGTAATAATTCAAAATGCCTAACCTCAACTAACAAAAAAATCAGTATGGCACTGAAATCCACGTAAAAGTCTCCAAAATATTGCCATTTAAAGTTTTTTTGTCTTCAATAACAACCGATGTACAGGACTCCCGGGAAATCTACAATAATAGAAATAGGCCTTGTATTTCTAAAAATAAATCAAGTAAACCTTAAAACTTTAAAACATATAAATTGGTTTCAAAAATCTATCCCGAAATAAAATGCACCACCCTGTACAGTTTACAGCAATCATTGTATTTTTTTGTTCAATTCATTTGTATGCCTGTTAACGGTTTAAGTCAAATTTGAAACAGATCCAAATCATTTTATACAGGGTGGCGCCTTTTCGATAAATTTTTAAAAAATTGCAAAAGATACAGCAAATCTAATAGCATATTTTCGAGTTTGGATTTCAAAACAATTGCAACGGTAAAAACAGATCGTGGCTAGCTTGATTTGTCTTGAAGGCACATGATGTTTTGTAAACTTTGAAGATTTCAGCATTCCTTTGAATCTTGGTTGTTAGTGAAGATAGAAAAAAAAGTAAACACCAGGTTTATGTGAAATTTTACATGCAATCTAATGTCGTGCTTACCGTTTTTTATCGGTTACAGTTTTAAAGATATAATGCGAAATTGCTTTTTAAAAAATGGGATATCTTATATATTATTCTAATAATCGTTTTAAAATATAATGACTTCATTATTAATACTACACACTTTATATTGGTTTTCAAAAAAAGTTATTTGTAGAAAAAAACAATTAAAAAAGACATCCATATGTATTATTTATTATTATTTTTTGTATTTTATTACTTATTTGTCACCCCAACTTTGTGTTCACACGTAGTCGTCGTGGTTGGGCCCAGTGGGATCTTTTAGAACATGCGCTAGAGTTGCTGGTTATCGGCAACTCTTTTGGCTAGCGTATGGAACGGAATCCGAAGCTAAGATGAATACAAGGCTTAACTCAAGGTGTTACCATACCGTGCTGATGAGTGTATGACATCCTGTGCCTTAAACAGGTGTCTCTAACGGTGCCTCTGAGATACAGGGCGACCTCTCAGAGTATCTAGCCTTACTGCGGTAATGCGGGGCTCTGCCGTGGTGGAGTATTACTTCTCTAGCTCCAAACAGAAAGCGGACAGAACCGCTTTTATAGGAAAAAAGTGACAAAGGTGCGAAACGGATAGATCCGTTTCGAGAGGTGCCACTCAAGGTCACAAGCAGACAAAGGTGCGCCGACCGAAACGAGTGAATCTGTTTAGAAAGGTGTCCCTGAAGTCAACGGCGCCTGTTTCATGAGGAAGTGCTAATCCATTCCGAACAAACAGGTGCTTAGGGAGGGTTCCCTGAATCCAAACAGAAGGCGGACAGAACCGCCTTTATAGGGAAAAGGGTTCCCTGGCTTTAAACGGAAAGCGGATAGGACCATTTTCATAGGGTAAGGCCGGAGATGCGGCCTCAGATAGAACATTTGGTTCTTGTAACAAGGAACTGGTAGCTACCCACGTCACTAGACCGGGAGAAGAGGGCATGACGGATCTAATCGTCTGCTCGTCATACTCTCCCGGAGACAGGGACACCAGAACACATCAGAACCCATTGTGCTCGTGTCCGGTAGCGACACGAGTAAGAGAAGATGTAAGAACTTTCTCCCAATCTTGGATCGAATTTATTAGAAGTGTGATCCAATTGGGAGAAATATAAAAAGGTGTGAGCCACAATAGACCGAGCGGTCGCAGTGGAGGGCGTAAAAAGTCCACTCACTTTAAACCTACCTACCTCCCTACTTATTTGTCATTTATTTATATAGGTATAATTACTATTTTTTTACGATCCATAGCAAACTAGTTTTTTATTTAGCCTTTTTGTAACCATTTTGCCTTTTTCCTGGACATCTAGTGAAATATGTACATCTGTAAAGCATTTGCACTTTTTTTTCCGCTTTCAAAGTAACATTTAATATTATTATATATTTTTAGGTTTTTTAACATCAATTCATTTAAATAAAAATTTAAGAAAACCGAAACCTGGCAGTTGTAATTCTTATTTCTTGCTAAAATATTATTTAAAATATTGCAGTAATTATTTGTTTCTAAGCCAACTTGCCTTCCACTAAACACAATGGGGGGTACTTATTTAATTAGAATTAGTTATAAATAAATAAGGGATATTTAGATAATTATCTAAAGTTAATATTTATTGTTTTTATAAAAGTAATTAACTTAAGAATTGATAAGTTTATCGCAGTGTAGTTACATAATTTTATACAAAGGATAAAATTTAAATTTTATGAGATTATCCTTGAATTTTTACAAATAACCAATTTTGTTAAAAATAAATATAAATAATGTAGTATTAATAGATAGATAATTTTATTGGGAAACAAATAGTCAAATAATACACAGGGTGTCTCATTTAAAGAAATGGCAACCTTGCCTTATATTTTTAGAATCGTAATTAATAAAAAAAATAATTAGGAACGCCACTCGGCGTACGTAATATGCAATTTACTATGGGTATTTAAAAATCCCTATTATTAATCTAGATACAGAGGTTTATTTAAAATCCTCAAAATTTGTATTACCGAGATGCAGTTAGCCACTACCTTTCTTTACTGTTGTAGTTTTTTCTTAAATCAAACTCAAGAACGTGCAATTAAATTTGCTTTATCTTTTGTAGCTTTTCGGGACCATAAAAATCCATCGAACATGCCCCACCCTGTATATTGTTCGTATTGACTACGTTTATGTCCATAAGGTCGATCAGATGTAGGTTTCATCTAATCCAAAACCTTTAGTCACATGTTTTAATCCACAGTCTACAATTCACATTAACAGTCCATTATGGCACAAAAAATTCAAAAATAATTCGGTTTTTATTAGACAAAATTTTGACGCAAAACCGTTCTATGATCCTTTTTGGCTTTCGGCTTCCAAATACTTTTTTTTGGCAAATTTTTCACTACTTTCACACTTACTCTTTTTTACAAAACAAATTGGAAAAAATCTCATGACAAAAACAACCACTACAAAATACAAAAAATAAAATCCCGAACGTCAAAATAAGAATTGGTATTCAAATCCTTTCTACAGCATGTGCTTACTGTGGTACGGTCGGCCCAAGAAAGTCCAATCTAGCAAAACAAGAGGATTGACTTACAGGACCATGTTTATAATAGTTATTATTACACTTGTCTAAAAAATGCAGAAATACTTGAAATCTGTTCATTTTCGTTTTAGAATGATACCTGTACAAAAAACGAATAGCCTTGGTTCAAAAAGTCAGTAACATTACATACAGTTTTATATTTATATTTTTTTATATTATTTGTAAAATATTTATTTTAGTATAATAATATTGTGTTATTTTAAAAATTTTCTTCTGCTACTTAACAGGTAGGTATATAAAGAGAGAGAATATATTAAAAAGTGGTTTAGTTAAGGTTTAAAATATAGACCTATACAAATAATAAATTTCGTCACCAAGAAAATCATGAAAAAGTTTAAAAACTACATGGTGATCTAAAGTTCAATCCTGACGGTCAATATAAAATCGAAAATAAAATTATGTGTTTACTGACTTAAAAAACTGAAACAGATGATTTTTTCATAGCCATTACACAAATTACTGTGGAGGTGATGCCTTACGTGTTCTAATATCCTTTATCTAAAAGCAATTACTTAACTAAAACACTTAGAATACGCTGACCTAATTTTAAAAAAGGTAATTTTATATGATATAAATAGTTTAAACTATAAATTAAAATTAAAATTGTAAAACAATATTACCATTATTTCAAACTTTTGCCGGTCAGGCTATGACTCCTTTGTTTTCAATTAAGTTATGATTAATTTTAACAATATTATGACACCAAGCTCAATAAAGATCTTAAAACATATCACTTTTTTAATTTGCCATCGAACATCAGCTTTTAGAGATAGAGCAATAAAACAAGCATGGCATCACGTCTACTGTGATTTTCTTAGTTTTTTCTGTTTCATTTGTGATAAACAATAGATTTATTGGTTTTTATTTAAAATCAAATAAAAGGTGCTAAATAAAATAATTCTATATGATAAAAACAAAAAAAAAATGTGTCATATTCCACTTCTTCCACTTTTAGCCCCTTCTACTTCCTTTTGATCCTACTATTTCTCATTCTCTTAATCTACCCACTTCCTTGGCCCTTCCTCCGGGGCTGGTCCGATTCAAACCAGACCAAAAGGCAACCAGTAAATCCGAAGGAAAAAAAAAACCCAATTCGAACCGCAGACCAACCGGCCTTCGGACTATACGTAAAAGGATGATGTAGAAGGATGACATCTTAGGTTTTTTGTAGGAGGTTCGCGTACGGAGATGATTACGGCTGACGTAAGTATCTGGGTGGGAGGATGACGTAAACATCTGTTAGGGTCTTACTCTACGTAAGAGGATGATTTGAGAAAAGGCTTATTTAGGGTCTGGCATTTACTATGCGTCTAATGTCTTGTCTTGGTCTTGGTCTTGGTCTTGCAAGCCTGATCTTGGTCTTGCTCTTGCACCACCTGGTCTTGGTCTTGCTGCAAGAGTCTTGCTGGTTTTGTTTTTTCTTTTTTGGTTGTAATAATTTTATAGCAATCTTAAATAAAATATATATTTTTAATACTTAATAATGTATAAAAATGGAGACTCGCTTAAACTAAAGGTATGCTAGTTGGCTTACAACTATATATCTGTGTTTGTATGTATATATAAGGCTTCAAATATAGACGGTTTCGGTATGCCGTTGATACTTTCTTAACTTGACTGCAGCATTTTTAGCATTGTCAAATGCATTTATTATCCCCGCAGTACTTTTGCTAAGTGGTACTTGAAATGGTAGAAAACGTTGGACTTTAGATAAAAATACGATGTCCGTAGTTGAAGTTTTTCTATGCCATTAAATGCTTTTAAAGCTACTTTAGCACCAGATAAGAGATCCTGTGGCTTTTCAGTGTAAAATGCTTCTCTCGCTTGGTATAAAGCAGTCATGAAAGGACTACTTTTGCCTCTTTAAACAGTAATTTTCTTGTCGTATTTTTTTTTTAACTTCTGCATGTCTGTACCATACAAACTCTTTAGGAAATACCTACAGCTAGATAGGAATATTAGGTAAAAAATACCTATCACTCTTTATTTTGCCGTCATTGACCTACAAGTAGTCATTACGACCACACGTACCTAGAGCTTAAAAGATTAAGAAAAAATTAGATTCTTTTTTAAAAACACTACTGGTTTTTAAAAATACAGTACCGTTTTTTAAATAAACTGGGTCGTGGTTTAAAAAACGGGCGGTTATTTGAAAAAATAGAGCTGTTATTTGAAAAAGCGACGTTATTAGAAAAATCACTGCTGTTTTTTAAAATGACAGTGCCGTTTTTTAAAAAAAAAACACTGCCACGTGCCGCACAAAATACAGCACTAGTAACAAAAAACGGTTCCATAATTAAAAAAAAAACGATGCTGTTATTGGAAAAAAACTATGTCGTTATTTGAAAATTAGCTGCCGGTATCTGGAAATGCGGCGCCATTATTTAAAAAACAGGGACGTGATTTGAAAATACAGTGTCGTTATCTGAAAAAACGGTGCCGTTTTTGAGAAAAAAGTGCCGTCATTTGAAAATACGCTGCCGTTATTTAAAAAAAAAGTACCGTTATTTGAAAAAACAGAACGTTATTAAAAATACGCTGACCTTATTTAAAAAAAAAAACGTGAACGGGACTATTTATGAAAATAAAAGGGGTGTTTTTATGAAAACTTATACAGTGAGCGGCTAAAATATGGAACAAATTCATTTAAAAATCAGATATTGTGTTAAAAAAAATGCGCACACACGTCTGTCATAATTTTTTTTAAAGCATTTCTTGCACGTAATAAACTTCATTTCAATTGAATCAAAATTTAAGGAAACGAAAACCTGGCAGTATGTAATTCCTATTTCTTGTTTAAATACATATTATACAGGATATTGCATCGATCATATGTTTCTAAGCCAACTTGCCTTCTACTAAAAACATGGGTACTTAGTTAATTAAAATATGGCGAAGTTAGATAATGATCTAAAGATAATATTTATTATTTTTGTAAAAGTAATCCACTTAAGAACTGATAAGTTTATTTTTATGTAGTGTGATAAACTTTTATACATACAAGGTGTGTGTAAAATTTAAATATCGGAGTTTTCCTATTTTTTTACAAATAACCAATCCGTGTAAAAATAGATATAAAGTGTGTAGTATTAATAAATAGGTAACTTTGTTGGGAAAAAAATAGTCAAATAACAAACGGGGTGTCCCATTTTAAAAAATGGGGACTTTGCCTTAAATCTTTAAAATCGTAATTAATTAAAAAAATTACGCCACTTGATTTTACGATCTTTATTAACAATTGGGATACAGAAATGTATTGAAATAATAAAAATTTGAAAAACGTCCTATATCACCGAAACGCAGTTAGTCAGGATCTTTTTTACTATTGTAGTTGTTTTAAAAATTGAACTCAAGAACGTGCCATAAGATTTGCTTGAAGTTTTTTGGTACCAAGAAAATAAATCAGAAAGGCGCTACCCTGTATATTGTTGTAAGGGTTAAATAACATTATGGCCGTTTGATGCGTTGTTAATTTAGTATGGACTTCTTGTTTAAATTAACAACGGTTTAGAAATTTTAACAAAATGCCGATTTTGTCAGGTTTCCTATAAAATAATTAAATAAACTGACAAACTTTTGTTAAACATTTAAACCGTTGTTAAATTTTAAAATGGCAAAAAAATAGCTAAATTACCAAATTTCTAAAATACCCACTCGAAGAAGGTAAAAAAAAAAAAAATTTTCCCAAATTTAGTATTTTAAAATTTTAAAATCCTCTTAACCAATTTGCTAGTTTATTGCAGATTTTTTCCGATTTCCTTAAATGGAAAAATAAATTCAACTTTTAATAGCTTAATAAAATTTTTTGGAAAAAAAAATGGGTTTTTTTAATTTACCGCTAGGGGTTCCGCCATCTTGCTGCAGTTTTAAAAACTTGAAAATAATTTCTGGCTATTTCTCTTGACCACTTTTAATAAAAATATTTTTTTCGAACGCTGTGCGATAAATAAATTTCAAGATACAGTCGGCGTTTTTTCTCATTTGAACACCCGATACATGTTTTAAATAATAAACAAAAAATTACATTATACGGGAGCTTAATTGTTTGAATGTTTAATAACTACTAACTTTATGTCCATGGGGTCGTTAAGATATAGGTTTGATCTGATCTAAAGTCTCTTTTTAATCCAGAGTCATTTATGCATCAAAAAATTCCAAAGTAATCCAGTTTTCATTTGGCGAAATTTTGACGTAAACGTATGATTTTTTTGACTTTCCGCTATCAAATACTTCTTTTTTAGCGAATTTTTAACTACTTAAACACTCACTTTATTTTAATTGGAAGAAAAGCTTTTGACAAAAAACAGCAACCACAAAAACACAAAAAAATAAAATTCCCAACGTCAAAATGAGAATCAGAATCCAAATTCTTTATACAGCATCCTGTTTCCCGTGGTCGGCCTAAGCAAGTCCAATCCAGCAAAACAAGAGGATTGACTTACAGGATGACGTTGGATAAAAATATGAGTCCCAAAGGATTATCCCGGCTATTTCGAGCAGATAATTATTATCGAATAAAATTTTTATTCGATAAAATCATAGATATATACATGGTCCACAACTGTAATATGACGTTTAAAAATTCCCAGACATGGTCTTCTATTTATAGGTCAATAATTCTACTTTCGGCATCACAGAATAGCTTTTTTGATATAAAGGCAAAAAAAGATATAGATGTGAGGTTAGTTACAGGGTACACTTTTTACTACCTACGACAAGCTATGTTGATGGGGTGAAATCCATTATTAAAATGTAGAATATATTTTGATGCATTAGCAACACATAATCTATAATAAGTATTACATACAAATTCCTGTTGTCAAACACATTCCCCGACACGTTAAATTGAACTGTCGAATAATAGAAACCGATTATTTAATAAAAGTTTTGAATAATTAGCGTTTGAACTTTTTTTTTGAAAAAAAAAGTGTATTTAAGGAAAAAAAAAATTGTTATTGTTATTACGTACTAGAACTTTAGAGTCTTCGGCACAATACAATCCTCAAACTATTTATCTGCGCCATTAAGATAAGAACATAATTCCCCCCCTTTTTTCATGGGAAAAAAGCAGTTTATTACCGCACGCTGTTTTTTAATTAATTAATCAAATTAGCATAAAAAAAGAGCATTAAATATATAAATATGTCAAAATCTATTTAAAACTAATAACAATTGTCAATACTGTCAACATAACATTCAGCAACTGTGTTGGAGTTCCAACCATCATGGCGTTTTACCGTTAATAAATCTGCACCCCAATCTGCCATTAGTGACGTAGGACCGCCTTAAACAATGCCAAGTGTTCTCTTCAGGGTAATCTAGTTTTAAATATAGGACAATTCTCATTGTGTTTATTATATTTTAAAACGAATATTATCTCTTTTAAAAAAGCAACTTTGTATTATATCTTTAAAACTGTAACTGATAAAGAAAAGTTTAGTACGCAACTATACTTCAAGTCCAAAATTTCTGTCTATGACGCATCGCTCGCTTTTAGAGTGCCCCGGGGGGTTTTAGGGAATCAATTCCAGTGGCGTATGCATTTTAAAAAAATAAATGATAAAATTTCGTCAAAACATGAAAATTTTTTTCCAAGCAAAAGTTATTTTCTCGCATTTTCATAACCCCCCTTTTAAAATTTGTAACAAGCCTATATTATTTTGGTTTAAAATTTGGATTAATAAAAATTTAATTTTTTTTTCTTAATTTTGCACGCGCCCCACTTTTTTTTTTTTTAAAAAACTTTTTTTTTTTTAATTTTACCTTCTTTTGATTTTATTTTGCTACATGAAAAAAATAATAAAATTTTAGACTTAACATAAATTAAAAGATGTAAAAGCAGAACGATAGACAATCCAAGTTACACCGACTTGCCAATTCACCACCGATTTTTGAAAAATTTTAATATTAAATACGATATTCACAGGGGATTGTTCCCCTAAAAAAGATCCACTATAAAGGAAACAAAGCTCTGAGATGATCAGCTTGTAGAATCCAATAACTATTTCGAGTCTTTCGTGTTCCAATTTAGGATTTCCATATCGAGAATATTTTTGATCAAATTGCGGGTCGAGCGAAGAAAGGTTCGATACCTTATAAAAATGTCAAAAAAGAAAACTATGACAACCTGGTAACGGTCAACATTTTTAAATTTCGAGTTGAATTCGGACGTAAACGTTTTACCTACTTTTTATTCAAAATTAAGGTTTTTTTTCCTTACTTTTTAAGTGTTTTTTTTTTTTTATTAACATAGTATGAGTTTTTTAAATATGTTTTCGTGCAAATGACATAATTTAAAGGAATTTGTCAAATGGAATTAAACAATTCAATTATTATTTTTTAAGTACTATAAGAGGCAGCCAAAAAAACAGCTTCTGAAACATATTTAGCAATCGAAACGTGGGGTGCAAAAAAATAGCGAAAAAATGCATTTTCCAGTATCCGAATAATTACTAATATTGATTTTTTGTTTTAAAAAACTCTGAATACCGTACGCGAAAAAACTTTTGATAAAGTTGCACATATCTCTGCAGCATCCAAAGTGGTTAGTTCTGGATTTCGTTCCCGAATCCCATGGTAAACATTTTTAACCATTATTCGTTCTTTTAACGTTAACTGAGTTTTTTTTTTGTAGGCGGATAACTAGTTAAAGGTTGGTTAATATTCATAGTTTACAGAATTAAAAGCACTTAACAACACTAAATCTTTATACAGTGTGAGGATTTTAAAGTGTTACAATGCAATATATACAATATGTATACAATTATATACACTAAATAAGATAAACTATTACAACATAACATACAAAACAATATCTATATACTACAATTTTATTAGAAATTTATAATATTTAGAAAATACCCTGTATAGCAATTAAAATTTAAACTTACAAAATCTGTCCATAATCAATAATAACTAAATAAAATCATCGAACAGCTCGAAAACCCTGTCGATACGCTTATTTTCAAGTCTCTTCAAATTGTAAACTAAGGAATGTGTGTTGCCACTTTTATTGTCTTCTCGATAACAATGATTTCAATACATATTGGCGTGCTATTTTAAGTGCGAACACTGGCTGGTGATTTATTCTTGCGAATTATGACAACGTGGCGATAAGACTTTTGGCCGGTTCACTGTTATTTGAGCGGAAAAGTATATTATAGGCTTAAAAATCATTTACTAGTGTTAGATTTTTATTCAGCCGCTTCGTCGGTTGGGTGGCCGATATTAAATGAGTCACTGACAGAAATTTTGGACTTTAGGTTTTTTTTATGGATTATACGTAAAATTCCACACATACCTGATGTTTACTTTCTTATCTATCAAACTTGTATCCGGGATAAAATGCGTGCTGAAATCATCAAATCAAGCTAGCCTTGTTTTGTTAATTATATAATTATAAACAATTGTTAATAAATTTTAGTGGAGCGTTTTTTTCTTAGCGTAAAGAATTATTGACCAAAAGCTCTAAATAGCATATTTTTTTCCACTAATTCAGAACTAGTTACAACAGCCAATTTATATCTGTTTTTAATATAGATTTAATGCAGAAAAGTTCTGTACTAAATATAATAAAGCTCTTAGACATTGACTATTGGTAGTTGTCATTATTTTTGTAAGCCATCAGACTTACTTTACATAAAGTTAAGTTTTTCTAAATTTAAAACAAGAATAACAAGAAAAGTGATGAAAATCCCAATTTTTTTTTTATGGTAAGAAATAAAAAAGAGATAGCAACATATTATTTTTTTTCTTATGTCAGTAAATTCAATTTTAGTTGCACTACAATATAATACAAAATAAAAAAAAAATATAAAGAATTTATAATAATAAAAATATTGTAATAAACAAAATATTTTTAACAAATAAAACATCCACATATAACTATATTTATTATAATAATTTTTGTCATAAATTGAATTAATGTATTTAATAATATACTTTTTTCTCACTTTAGTTTTAAGCAAATTCATTGATTACACAGGTTTACAAAAAAAAAAATCTGACTATTTCACCGGGCCATGGTATTTCTAGGTACTTCGGCGCCCTGAATCCGAATCCAGGGTCAGTTTTTCCCCATCACGTCAGGACAACGAGATTTCAAGGTCATTTGGAGGTCAAACTGGTGATATTTTTAAAAGCGTCCCTGGTACGAGAGACCTACTAACTTGACGGGTACCTGTGTAGCTCTTAGGTACTTTTTGGACATTAGAAGGAAGGTCTCAATTACGCCCAGCGCAGGGCCAGCCCAGAGGGGCGAAGGGCGCCATGGGCAAAGTTGGATTTCTCTGCCAAGGCATTGAATTTTGACGCTGCATTTGCTGTGAATTAATTACGGTCGACCCGGCACTGATACGAGTAACCCTAGAACTTGAGGTAAAGCTACGTGTGATGTCCAGGGTAGAAAAAGTGGCCCTGAGGGTCCGATCTCGCTAATTTCCATTTTCCTGCCAAGATTTTTAATTTTAACGGTGCATTTGCAGTTAGTAACGATCCACACAGCACTGCAGTGATTAACCCTAGAACCTTGCCTAAACATCAATGTAAACCTGTGGGTGTTGCCCAGGGCGGACCCATGAACCACAAATTTTGAGGACGGATATGCGTTCTCGCTTGCGGATAGATCCAAGTAGGATATTTTAACAGGACTAGAATGTATGTCAATCTATTCTGAATTGATTCACTTTATTTTAAACCCTTATACCAGGACCGATCGGTATTACTTGCTTTCATGTAAATAAAGTACACGAAGTAAATAGCATATCATTACTGATTAACTCCGGTATAAGTTAAATAATCGGACAAATAAAATATTGGTCGTCGGTCTTATAATTATTTGCGCTGACCATATAGACCGACCCGACGATGCGCCACGTGTTTCTGAACACCTGCAGATGTTAGTTCTAAATGCATAGGTGGCGTTTTTGGATATTTGTGGATTGTCTATGTTTGTTTTTAAAACTTTACTTTCGTGCCTAAATTTTATCTATTAAAATTAAGATATTAGAGACCTTTCGAAACTAACGAAGGAGCTACAAGAAGTGTTAAATATGAATATCCCGAATTTAAAAACAAAGATTTACATGTTCAATGCCAAAGACTTGTTTTGAATATTTATGAATGTTTAAAGGGAAAATGTAGAAAACTCTAATAGGGACAATATTAAAAGAATTTGGGAACTGACTAAATTGTCACATGCTACAATTTTTCGTGTGATTAAGGAAGGGGATGTAATTGATCATGAAGTGAAACGAAAACGAACCAAAGGAAAACTTACGAAAATTAAAGACGGCGACAGAGATGTTATTCGGTGGATTGTTTATGGTTTTTACGAACAGAATACCGTTCCAACATTACAAATGATTCAGGAAAAATTAAAGAGTTTTCAAGTTATAACTACAAGTGTCTAGAAACACTACGTAATGTTTTAATAAGTTGTGGTTTTAAACACAAAAAACTAGATAACAGAATGGTAATAATGGAATCTCCGCGAATAGTTCAATTGCGTGGAGATTATCTTCGAAAAATAAAAGAATTCCGTGAACTAAACAAACCTATAGTCTACTTAGACGAGACATGGTTTGATACGCACGATGTTGTTCGCAGTGGATTGGTGGATGACTCAAAAAATTGTTGTTTAAATGCGCCTTGCTCAAGAGGAAAGAGAATTATCATTTTGCATGCAGGGAGTGAAAATGGCTTTGTACCAAATGCGCTGCTGCTCTTAGCAAAGAACATTGCTTAGTCTTCAGCGGACTATCACGAGGATATGCCAGCAGATTTGTTCGAGAAATGGTTCAAAGAACAGCTTTTACCAAATCTTCAGCCAAATTCGGTTATTGTCATGGACAATGCGTCATATCACTCCCGTATTTTAAATAAAACACCAAACACCAGCACCAAAAAAGATTAAGTTTTATTATTTATGAGAAGTAAAGGCATTGCAATTCCTGAAAAAATTCCTGTAAAGCGAGAGTTACTTAAAACAATAAAAACGTGTAATTTTAAAAATAAATATATCATAGATGAACTATGCGCTACACAAGGTCATACACTTTTACGACTACCTCCATACTATTGCATTTTTAATCCTATAGAATTGATTTGGGCTATTCTAAAAAAACGATTAAAGCAGCTTAACAGGTCGCCAACATCCAGTGGGGCGGTACTCGATCTCATTCAAAAAATAGTCTGTGAAATTAGCAGGGACGAATGGAAGACATGTCATCAAAACTGAAGATCAATATCCCATTTTGCCTTAAGTCACTCCTATTATTATTCAAGCCACTGTGATTCCAGTTCTGAAGTGACGGTTCCCCATAGTGTAAATGGTTCTTTGTTTTTTATAAAAAAAAAATTGTGTAAATATAAAATAGAACTTAAAAGAACTTCGATAAAACTCTTTTCTGGTGCAAAATGTGAATTTCCCCGACAACAGAAAAAGTTACTTAATTTGATAAAAGCATTGTAATAAAAAAATATGAGTAACACATCAGCATGTGTATTAAAAAAAAGCTTAAGATGATAAAAACTCAATAAGTAGTTTCTTTAGGTTTGAATTATTAATTTAGCATAAAACATTTTTAAATATATATTTCGCCGCGCCGCCCATGATTCACAAAGAAACCGCTGACTGTTTGTCCACATTTCTTTTTTATGGTGATGCAATTCAAAATCGATTGACATGGAAAAATAGTTCTTGTAGAGCACTAATAGTAATTTTCTATATATCTTTACTATTAGTGTCAGGTCGACCGTCATTAACTTACAGCAATGCTTCGTCAAAATTCAACGTCTTGGCAAGAAAAACAAAATTTGCCAGTTAGAACGCCCATAGCGTCTTTCTTCCTTCTGGGCCGGCCCTGGGCTGGTCCTGGGCGAGATAGAGAACTTTTTCCTAATGTCCAAAAAGTAGTCAAGAGCTACACAGGTACCCGTCAAGTTAATAGGTTGCTCGAAAAGTTGTACCAGGTCCGCGTTCAAAAATATCACTATTTTGACCTCTAAATGACCTTAGTATCTTGTTTTCCTGGCGTGATGGGGAAAAACTGACCCCGGATTTGAATTCAGGTTGCCGAAATACCTAGGAATCCCATGGTCCTGTCAAATAGTCGGCACTATAGCGCTTTCTTTTATATAAAGAAATTATTTTTAAAAATTTATATTTTATTTTAAGCCGGTTTATTAAAAAGAATTTAAGTTAAATCCATATTGAAAAATGCAGCTGTTCGCAGAGATCTTTAGAAACGTTCGTTTATTTAATTGTCGACCGTGGTTTAAAAATTCCTTATCTTTAAGTTCGTGGCGCCACCGGGCTGTAGCCCAAACAGCCCATAGTATTAGTATGGCTCTGCCTATATCTGAAACTTGATTACCCTAAAGAAAACACTTGGAATTTTTTAAGGCGGTCCTTTACATCACTAACGGCAGATTGGGGTTCAGATTTATTAACGGTAAAACGCCATGATGATTGGAGTTTCCATATAGTGGCCGAAGGTTATGTTGACAGTATTGACAATTAGTATTAGTTTTGAATAAATTTTGACAAATATATATATTTTTTTATGCTAATTTGTATTATTGATTGAAAATCAGTGACATAAGAAAACCGCGTACGGTGATAAACCCCCTTCCATGAAAAATGAGTGGGATATTAAGTACTCATCCCACGGACGCAGATAAATAGTTTAAGGATCGTATTGTGCCCAACACTCTAAAGTTCTAGTACATAATTAATCTAGTACTTGTTTTGTAGAATAGCAATAATATTCCGTTAAATATACATTTCACAAAAAAAAAACAGTAAATTGGAATGCTTATATAATTATTTAAAACTTTTATTAAATAATAGGTTTCTATTATTGAACGGTCCAAGCTGACGTGACAAAGAATCATAGGAATATGTTTGACAACAGAGATTCGTTTGTAACACCGCTTATTATAGAAGTTATATTGCCAAAGCATTAAAATATATTCTACATTCTAAAAATGTCCTTCTCCCCATCAACACAGCTTTTCGTATGTGGTTTTTACATTCACAAGATACTTTATAAATGACATTTTTTAAAATTTTAATTATTAATCAAATATTTGTTTTTGTAATTTTATGTTTTACCTATCTATTATTGATCTATAATACCTTAGAAACGGAATATGTTATGATAGCAATAATACCTGCTATCACACCTAGGGCATTATAAGCGGGCATTATTATAATGCCCGCTTATAATGCCTAATGCTAATATGGAAATTTTATTGCTTATCCAATTTTATTTCTCTCACAATAAAGATCAAGTTTATACAAAAAAAATTTTTTTCTTTAAACAATACTAAAAATTAAACTTTATTTCCAAAATAAAATTAAAATTTTTTGAAATGTACCGGAAAATGTAGCTGATCCCACTATAGAATGGTCGGTGTTTTTGTGATGGTAGCCAGCGGTGGTAGCACTAACGCTATTTTGTATAGAAGAACAGTCCATTAAAGAATGTTCAATAGTCGATACGGAATTAACCTCGGAATTAACTGAATTGGCAATCATTTTGGCTACTTTGTTTTTGGATGAAATACTTTCTTCTATATATCCTTCAGCTACTGAAGAGCTTTTCCATTTTCCATGTTGTTTTAGCGTTTCAAACGAAGCACCTGCCTCAACAAGTAAAGTTGACGATGTGCGACGCAAACAGTGGCCGGTGTAAGCTTCTGCATTATCCAGTTTTAAAAATTTTGCGATCAATGTTGGGACGCTTCCTATGGTATTTTTTCCAATGGGTTGTACTGTACATCGACCCTTTCTATAGGTAAGAAAGAATCTTCGCTCCTTTATTCCAGCTGGTCTTAATGTTGTGTACTTTTTTAATAAATTTAAAGCGCCTAAATCTTCTTCAATGATAGTAAAACTTTTTGAAGTTGAAGTTTTAGTTTCTGGTACCTTTATAACCAAGACTGTTCCTCTATCTTCAATGTCATCAATGGTCATTTTGACCAACTCATCTCGTCTTAAACCTCCAAAAACACCCATTACCAATATGACTTTGTGTACCAAGTAGATATCATCAGGAGCCTTCTTAATAAATTTTAATATTTGTTCTCCTTCCAAAACTTTAGACTTCTTCGGTACGTATCCTTTCGACTTAACTTTTAAAAAAGATATGAGACGATGGTATTGCGAAATGTATATATTTTCATAGACCATCAACGTAGACTTAGGGTGGGAAAACTTGGTCAGAGAGAGTTCGGACTGTATTTTTCCGACTAAAAATAATAAAGTTTGTTAAACATATGTATTAAAATAAAATCAATATCTTACCAGTTCCTGGAAATATGCCATTAAAACGTTTTCGGTTATTTGAAGAATTGCGTTCGCATCTTTCCAAATACCAAATATGCCATACTCCCGATCATACTGTTGCCTTGATTTAACTGGCAAAAGATTTTCGGTCGCTTTTATGGCCTTTTCTCTTATATTTTGTGGAATTTCTTCCATTTTGAGCAAATCGTTAAATAAAAAATGCCAACTGACTAACTGACAGAAACATCAAAGTCAAACTTAACACCAGTCATTATCTACTTACGTACAGGCAACTTATTTTTTATATTGCGAATAAATAATGTAATTAGTCATTGAAAAACTCTTTTTTGGGTAAAACATAAAGCATTGTATGCACCACGGGCTTTACTGGACTATAATGCCCATCAGGTCGAAATCTAGCCCTCGGGCTATTTCGACCTTCAGGGCATTATATGCCCTTGATACATAAATAGCTATAATGCCAACTAATGATCTAATTTAATGGAAGAAAATTTAATGTTTGTATTTTTTGCCAATAATTCTTTACGCTTGAAAAAACCGCTCGACTAAGAGTTCTTAACAACACGCATCAATACAAGCCAAGATAACCTGGCTAAAATAATTTGTAAAACAAGTTAAAACTGTATACGCATCCATATATTTTGCAAGTAATTATTGATAGAGAAGATAAAAGTATATGTTAGGATATAAAGAGGATACGCAGGTATAAATTATTATATTATTTCATATTTGATGTATAAGTAGAACGCTACAAAAACGTAGTATATTTAATGTATGTGTAAAAATCCGACAAACAAGTGAAAAACTATCTATAATAATATTTATTCTAGGATTATCGTAACGTAAGTTGAAATTTTAATATCTTGTTTTAATTTGTAATTTTAAAAAACCGCCCCATAATATTGCTTCAGTAATTGTTATATATTTATATATATATATATATATATATATATATATATATATATATATATATATATATATATATATATATATATATATATATATATATATATATATAAAATATATATATATATATATATATATATATATATATATAAAAATATATATATATATATATATATATATATATATATATATATATATATATATATATATATATATATATATATATATATATATATATATATATATATATATATATATATATATATCTTTTATATCTTTTATATATATATATATATATATATATATATATATATATATATATATATATAATATGCGGTTAACAAGAGGACAAATGGACCAAAAGCTGAAAGATACAAAAAATGTCATTCTTGATAAAAAATTCTGCTTGTCAAAAAATATGAACCACATTGAGAAAATAGATTCCCCTCTTTTAGGGGCGTCTCAAAAATGCAAAAGCATAAATTGAACAAGAGAAAAGTCATTTTTTTGGGCCTTTTACGTAAAAAGATAAATAAAAACCCTTTTTCCAAATTTTTTCTAATCTTGATTCCTAACTTAATGAAAAAAAATTTAATTTACAAAAAATAAAAAAATCAACATTTCTGCAAGTACGCATTTTACATTTACACTTTTTTTTATATTCTACATGTTATTCATTGTATATTTATTTTTATCAATGTTAAGTAATATGTATAAAGGATTATTAAGTAAAATAAAAGCTTTTCTTTTTAAAATTTTCCTAAATTCAAATTTTCTTTAGTA
>JAHBCN010005676.1:0-53847 GCA_019359885.1 Listronotus oregonensis | reverse complement strand
TCACTACCTTAAACTTAAAAATAAACAAATTTTTTTCAGTGCCACACAAAAAGAAATCATTGCAAGTGTATTAACCACGAAACCTTCTGCGTTCCAAATTCTTTCAACTTGAAGTTGCAATCTGGCGGTGTTTTTCAGTTATGGCACAAGAGCGCATTATGAAGCACAATGGTCAGCACTTGTTGTACGTAAGTGCTCTTATCAAGGCATAATACAGCTTCGGATAACTATAATCTCTTTGAGGGAGCAAAAAAGTTATCCGAAGCCCGATCATGCTTCGATAAGAGCACTTGCATACAAAAAGTGCTGAGCATTGTACCGCATAATACGGGTTTGTGCCGTAATTAAAAAACATATCTCTCCAAATACATATAACAGCCTTTTTGTCGAGCAAAAGTTAGTAACCACCAATAAATTTCGCAGCATTGTGCATTAATTAATAGAACACAATGCACATCTAAACACACAAATTTTAAAAAATTTGGCGCAATATGTTATAATATTTCAAATTCAAAAGACTACGTTTGGTATTAAAGCATTCTGATTGGTTAGCCACATCTTGCACATCATTATAAATTGCTTTGCTTTCACATTTTTTGGCCTCCGTCGGTAAGCGTTCAACCAGCTCTCCCCTTTCCAGACACACGTTGTTGTCAACGTGGCTTTCCCAGGCTTTGTAGGTGGAACTTCTAGATAGTCGGTCTCTTTAGCCCCCAAAAATTCTGAACTTTTCAAAAACTTAAATTTTTTTAACTAAATTTTTTATCCATGCAAGGCACAAACAATGGCGTTCCGATCAGGAAGGTGCTACTGGTATCACGCATAACCGCTTTCTGTCAGTACTGCTCCTTCCTGCTGAGCGCGCAACCATCTTCGGCCATTAGAAAAATTCCTCGTGAGTGGGGCCCTCAGAAAGGAACAGGTATAGGAATCTTCGTTCACAGCGCTTAGCCCCAGAAGAAGGACTCCATCGTTTGGCTTGAGTTTCTCCTTGATCCCCGATGGTAAAAGCTGTTGATACAGCGCCTTCAGCCGCCTTCCCGGAAAAAACTATGTAGTTTTCTTATCGCGAGCACTTGACTGATCGAAGGTCAAACAGAAACTCTGCCATTATAAATTATTAAAAAAATTTTATTGGTATTATTGCGACGTTGCCATCTATCGCGACTTGACACCATCTAGCACTGGAGCGTGCCGGTCTTGGAGCATATACCCACTTGAGGCAGCCTTGCCGCTCAGCCATGCAAACATGTATGCAAGAGAAAAAGAAGAATAGCAGTATAACCTTTCCCTCTCTTGCTCCGCGTGCCTAATTAGTCGGCGGAGAGGGGTATGTACCCCGCCTCTTTTTTATCTTAAGTTCACGAAAAATATGCCATAATAACTTATGTTATTATGAATTGGCTGGGTTTAAATCAATACACCATTTTTTTGCCGAGACCGTGAAACAATACCTGGTGCAAAATCTGAAGGCGGAGGGGTACTTATCGCAGTAAAGAATAAGTTTAGTGCTGGTTTGGTGCCAGAATATCAGAGTAGTGCCGAAGATTTATGGATTATGTAAAAATTGGACAATAAAATATTGTTTGTTTGCTGTGTTTATCTTCCCCCAATAAACGGTGCTTATGTAAGTTTTTCATCTAGGTTAAGTGGTTTACCTGTTAAAGATAATCATATACTCTTAATTTGTGGAGATTTTAATGCTTCTTCCACGCAATGGGTGCGGGGGGATAATAGTGGTTATCTGGAACCATTTAAGGTTGAACCTAAATACTCATTATTGTTGGATACCATTTCATTTCAAAATTTGTTACAATTTAATAATATTCTTAATCACAATTATAGGTTACTCGACCTAATTCTGTGTAATAAATTTAAAATTTTAGAGATTAGTCATTGTTCGAGTCCTCTTGTACCGAGGATATACATCACCCATATATTGAGTTTTTTTTTATTACCGCATAAGCCCTTGAAATTTAATCGTACTACATATTTTAACTTTAAAAGAGCAAATTATGAAATTAATAATGAGGAGATTTCGAATAATGATTGGAGCTAAAATGTTTTTAAATAAATGTTTGATCGTAGTTTGATGTATTTTATAATAAAATCGATAATATTATACAAACCTTGTACCAACTTATTCAAAGAATAAATATTTTCCTCCCTTTTTTACTCGCATGCAACAATGGCCGTTAAAAAAAAAAAAAAAAAAAAAAATCCATAAAAAATGGCGTAAATATGGGAATGTTAATGGATTAAATTTATTTAAACATAATACAAAGCCCAGAAATTCTCGAACAGATTTACATTAATGTCCCTCAGAGGCCTCTGAGAACAAACGAATTGTTTAATCTGCCATTTAGGCGAACATATTCGGCTCAGAATTCTCCTTTTGCCGAGTAGTAAGACACAGCAATAGTCTTTGTAACAAAGTTGATTTCTTTTCAATGTCATTAACACAGATAAAAATATTTTAAAAATAATTAAGAACAGTAGCTTTACTTTAACTTTCCTAATGTGTCTTTTGTGGTTGTTGATGATTTGATAATTTAAATTTTTTGCACGTTATATTTATTGTTGCTTGCTTGTATATTTGAATTAAGTGTAGTATCTTTAATTTAATTAATTTTAAGTTTGCTTTAATTGATAAATAACCTTTCACATCTTTTATATTATAGTTACTTATATTTCATATTGTAATATTTATATTTAATTTTGTGGATACTCCAGTGGGTGTTTACCTGTTTGTATCCCTTATAACCAGAATAAATAAATAAATAAATAAAATAAATGTTGTTGGTAGTTTTCTCACAAACTATGTAAAATAAGAAAACTTTTTCATTTTTAAGCATTTTTCCCTAACCCGTTAAATACAGAAAGGGGGAAGGAGCAAATGTACATTTGAAAAAAAATAATTACTTTTTTTCGGCTTAACCGCTTCTGATGAACTAGGTCTCGTTTAAAAGAGTTTTTACCATGGATTAAGCTAAAATATTGGTATAATTAATTTATTTTTGTGTTTTATGCCTAGAGACTGATTTGTGTCAAGGTTACAAATTTGGTCAATATTTCAAAAAATTTTAGTGCAATGGAATTATTATTTAAAGCCCATTAAAAAAATTATAAAAATATTAAGAAACTGGTAAAAACCGCATTTCGATATTTTTATTAATTCTCGACTTATTGCCGAAAAACTGCATTGCTCGTGTCCTTTTCAATTTTAAATTGTCAAGATAATCAACGCGGCGAGAATGCCATGACAACAAAAACCATTTGTTTTTCTACGAATATTAAATAATATTAATGATATCCTTATTATTTATCATCCATTTAATAACATCATTTATAATTACACGGCTCGCAGATAATAATAGCTGATTTATTATTATCTACGGGCTCTGGCTAAATGTATCTTCATTGCGCTGAAATAGGATGAACATTTCCAGTTTCTTTTAAACGGTTTGTCAAACGTCTAAACATTTTTTATTAAAATGCCGTTTTTTGGAACATCTTATGGCATATTGTCTTGAAGCAATAGAGGCATTTTAAAAAATTTCAAAATAAACGGCGAGCATATCGTATGCCTCGGTGGTAGAATAAGACATAATTTAAAATTACTAAATAGCGATTAACAACACTACTACTAATAAAAGTAACGAGGAACTACCATAAACAGGAGCTAAATTTAAAATTATCAGGTTTGACAAACACTGCACTCGTTATTTTTGACGTCCCTGTTTTCTGTGATTCTTGACGTCCCGGCACTCTCGATAAAAGCGCTGCGTTGTTTATCTGACAGCTTAAAATAGGAAATGATACGAGTAATTTAGTTTTTTGGCATGAAGTCAAGAATTAAGTAAGATATCGAAATGCAGTTGCATTACTTTTTTATTCTGTTTTTATGCTTAATCTGTCTCTACAACAGGGGACCTTTCCGGCAAAATGGAAGATATCTTATATAATCCCAATATTTAAAAATGGAGATTAACATAAAGTTAAAAGCTATCGACCAATAAGTAAACTGTGTGTTTTGATATTTGAAAAAATCATTTATTCAAAAATTTTAAACCATGTTAAAAATATTTTATGTCAGAACAACACGGTTTTTTTCCACTTAGGTCAATTGAGATAAATTTAATCACATTTGTCGAATATCTTTCGAAGACAATGGATAGACGAATTCAGGTGGATACCATATATACCGACTTCAGTAAGGCCTTTGATAAAATTAATCATCGCATACTGATAGATCGCCTTTCTGAGGTCGGTATATCTGACTTCCTTTTGCGATGGATTTGGTCTTACTTGTGGGACAGAGTGCAGGTTGTTTCGGTAAATGGGCATCAATCTGACTCCTTTATAGTTTCGTCCGGAGTACCACAAGGTAGTCACTTGGGCCCCCAGTTTTTCATAATTTATCTTAATGATATAAATGAATGTTTTAAGAACTGCAAGTTTTTGCTTTATGCGGACGATCTAAAGTTTTACTACCCAATAACAAGTTTAGATGATAGTCTAAAAATTCAAAGCGACTTGGATCGTCTAGTTTCGTATTGCAGAAAAGATTTATTTTTAAACTCCGACAAATGTGTGGCTATCAGTTACACCCGTAATATAAATTGTATACAATTTAATTATTACATAAATGACTCAGAGTTAAGAAAGGTTTTTGAAATTAAAGATCTTGGAGTTGTTCTTGACTCAAAATTGTTATTTAAATCGCATATTGAGAACATTATTAATCAATCAAACGGGATGCTAGGCTTTATAAAGAGGAAAACTGCGGATTTTAGAATTCCGAAAGTGATGCATTGCCTTTTTTTGCTTACGTACCCAGTAGATTGTGTTTTGCGTCTGTTGTTTGGAACTCGCAATATCAAATTTGCATTAGTAGAAGCCAATTAGTCCAACATAAATTTTTAAAATATTTATCTTTCAAAACAAATATCAACATAAATTTAAATTATTTGCCTATTATGCGTATCTTTAATATACTACCTCTTAACGACAGGAGAATTGTTGCTGATTTAACAATATTCGTTAAAATAATGAAGGAACTTGTATTTGTCCCAGAAGTGTATAGAAATATTGAATTTCACAATAATAACAAAACACTTAGATTTAATGAACTTTTTTCTATACCTTTTAGAAATACGAATTACGGCCAAAACTCGCCTCTCGGTAGAATGGTTAGATCGTTTTAGATTGTCCGTTCATTGTTTTTAAACGCAGAATTAAGTCCCAATTTATAAATAATTTAAATCAATAACATGTGTCAATAATATTTTAGTTTTTAGTTTTTGAATTATATATAGATATTAAACCTGTACCCACTGAAAGACTTTATTAAAACGAGGGTACTCTAGTGGATGTAAATCTGTTAGTACCCCTACTTTGTAATAAATAAATAAATAAATAAATGCTCTATTTTTTGGGCTTATAATAATAATAATACCAATATATTTAAATTTTTTGAAAAAAATGACACAATATATAACCTTGACACAAATCAGTCTTTGGGGTATATTTTATCTTAGGCCCTGGTAAAAGCTCTTTCTCTTTTAAACGAGACCTAGTCTATCAAAATCGGTTAATTATCTATTTTAAGCTTACATACGTTTTTTTGCATGCTTTTAAGTATTTCCCTAACAAACCGAATTTCAATTTATTAGAGTAAACTCTCTTCGTGACGTCATGCGCAAACCGAACCAATGTTGAAACGCCTGTGTATCATATCTTGTATTCGTTGTACCATGAGAGTGACCCATCTATATAAAGAAACTTAGTTAGCGGCAATTAAAAATAAAATCCATCTGTGTTGTTCGGCACAGATAGCTACAAAAACGTATTAGCAAATCTAGTGTATTTAAGTAAAAAATAAAAAAAACGACAAAGGAAATCGAGTTGGTCTAAAAAGCTGAACTCAAAGTATATTATTTTGAAAAAGTAAACAAATTTGATTTGCTTTCTCTAAAAAATATTTAAAATCACAACGTATCTGTTGGTTTTTCCGGCCTTATCTTAAGCTAGTAGTACCACAAAGTTTAAAAATAAATATTAACCAAATAAAGTAATTTATAATTATAAAAATTAACTTTAATTAATAAAAAGCGCCATGGAGCCTAAAATAATGGCATACTTAAAACGAAAAAAAAAACTTAAATCATTTTTTACAAAAAAAATGGTTTTTGGAATTGCAATCAATATTTTTTGGTTAAGTAGTCTAAAATTAACCTAAAAATCTGAAATGCAATTTATGTTGTTATGGAAAGTATATCAAGGTGGTTCCTCTACCTAACCTTAAGTTGGGAAAACCTTAAAAATAAATAAAACATATTTACTAAATTAGTAATTGATCTGATTAATATTACTTAACTTTATGCCAAAAAAAGTAGAAAATGTTGACATAACTAATAAAACATAAGCTAACTTTTACCAAAAATTGGGGTATAAAATTGTTAACCAGGTTTCTTTAAGCCTAAAAATATGATATGCATATTTTTTTGTCCTTAATTATTAACAAATTTTGTGTGGTTTTGCTAACCTAACCTTAAGCTAGAAAACAACAAAGCTTGAATGTAAATAGTTACTAAATAAGCCAATCAAAAATAATAAAAGAAGATTTATTGCGGTGTCATTGTAAATAATTTTATGGGAGCAAACTTAAATAAATTATTATTTTAATTTTAGTTTATTCGACCCAACACATCAAGTAGTAGCCTAATACAATGCGGGGTAAAAGTTTTTTTAACTTTGAAATAATTTTTTTAATTCTAAATTTTACTTAGTCTAAACATGGTAAGATAATTTTAACTTTATTTAAATTCCCTTTAAACCGGTTGCTGACAAAGGTTGAGGTAGTTTTTATTTTTAAAACTTTTGACCTAACTTAAATGGAAACGCAGTTATTTTAAAAATAAATTAGATATATGCAAATATCTCATTTTTTTTAGACGGTATTACAGAATTCCTTTAAAATTGTGTGGAAAATTTAAAAATGTAATTTAATTTACCTTGTCTAATTCTAAACAAAATAATAAAATTTGGTCTACTTTCAATTTAGATGGAAGTGATAAAAGCCTAAAAATATTTTAAAAAAGTAGTATTTAAATACGCAAACTTCCTAATTACGTTATTGGAAAAAAGGGATTTTTTTAAAATGCCCGATAGCCCATCGAGTTTAAAAACCTTTTAGTCCAAGGGCCCATGACACATGTTTCATATAGTGTTTGATTTAGGTAGAAATTTTACATAGTTCTATAAATTTATTGATAAATAAGCAATCGACTGATTGTTTGACCTACCCGGGTACACCAGGTACTGCGCATACAAAAAAGTTGTGACAATTTTTTTTCAAAAAAATTGTTTGATTTTTAAGCCACCAAAGACCATTTGAAAGTTAGGTTGGTTTAAATTAAAAATTAAAAAACGCAGTTACTTTTGGGGGGTTAATTTTAAACCAAACCACTCCAAAGCTGTATTTTTAAAAATAAAAAAGGTGTTTAATTTACGCTGGGTTTAACAATTGGCAATCATAAACATTAAAGTTGCGCGCATTTCCTGTGTGCGCAGTACCTGGTGTACCTAGGTAGGTCAGGCAATTAGCCCATTACTTACATATCTATCCGATCGAAATAACTATGTGAATCTTAAATCTTAAATAATTAACTGATTAATATCCCTCTTCTGGTCATTTTTTAAATACCCTAACATAAAATTGCACTTAACGGCACCATGTTAGTGTCCCCATAGACGTTATTTTTAAATACCCACCTAATTGTCACCAATTACAGGCTAAGTAATCCCCTTTGACAGAACACTTTAAAGAGAAATTCAAACGACACAAAGCCTTTTTATTTCAACCGTGCTAAATACCTTTACTGGTTTGACAATATAGAAGGTGTTTTCCTAAATTTTAGGTACACCATAGACTTACATAAAGATTTATTGACTTTCACAAATTGCATAAAGCAAAAGCCTAGATTAAATTGCATAAATCTCACTAACTGTTCGGTTATTAGATTTAGTGCCTGAGTATTAGGGGCCGTTTTGCATCCTGCATAATGGCGGCTACTTTTGTAAAAAAACGTTACAGATTTTAAAAGTATATGGGGAATCTAGATTGGCACGTTATTAAATTCTTTAGGAATTTAACTAAATTATACACACACTTCTATATAAAAATACAATTTATAGGTACATTAAATTTAATTATATATGCTTACTTTAGAAAAAAAATACTTCGTTGTACATTAAAAATATGGTTGGTTGCGTATTATCTTGATTAAATAAAACATTTTGAAAATTTATATGTAAATTTATCCCGTCTATCAAAGTGTCTAATTGCGAGCTGCAAAAGTCTTTTATTATCCTGTGCCACTAAAATATATTAAGGAATTAATATCTTGTGTAAACTTTAAGAAAATATAGGAAAATTTGCGAAAAAGAATTGGATTTATCGATTTTTAAACATAATCTTTCACAGATATTTCATTTTTAAAATATATTAAATAAAATAGTTTTTCGGGTTAGCTTAAAAAGTTTTTATATTTTAATCTAAAACTAAGGGTATCCGATTTTTTTCTTTTATATTTCTGTATTTTTTTTAACTTAAGCTTGCTTTTTGGGTCCACACGGTTCTTTAGGAAATTATTTTAGATTTATTTTGTCATCAATATTTAAAAGCTTTTTGCTTAATAATTTTAAATTCTCGTATATTTTTCTATATTTTAATTAAAATCATATTAATATATAATATATATATATATATAATATATATATATATATATATATATATATATATATATATATATATATATATATATATATATATATATATATATATATATATATATAATATATATATTATATATATATATATATATATATATATATATATATATATATATATATATATATATATATATATATATATATATATATATATATATATAATATATATATATATATATATATATATATTAAATAAAATTTTAAATCATCGTAAACTAAAAGGCAAAATATCTCTTTGTTTGAACCAGACGTGTCATTTACCTTTTAACATGGCGTACTATTGAGTGTATATTTGTAGTTTTCAAAACGTTTATCAAAACTCTTTTTTTTACTGTAACGTAGTTTTAACTTTGTAACTATTATTTTTTATATCGTGTCAGTGTTATTAAACTTAATATCTTTCTAATTTATAATTTTTTTGTAAATGATTTTAGTAGCAAAGTTTTTTTATTAAAGTTAGCACATATGTTTAATTCATCAATCCGTAATCGCTGGTTACTTTTTTTTACTATTAAATTATCGACGAAAAAATAACGTACACGTGAGACTCCGAGAATGGCATTTTGCGAAACGCCACTCTGTCTGCCGGCACCAAAACACTGTCGATTCCGCCTCTCCAAACGAGAAGCCAGATGGCGTGCGCATCTGCAATACTTGCATCCGCTCAAGGACCAACGTCTCAAAGATTAAATTGTGTAACAAAGCTTAAAATGGCAACATTTGGTTTTCATAATACACATAAACGTGTATTTATTATGTATGTATACCTCTTTGGAAATGTAAATTATATAATTAATAGACAAAATAAACACGGTAATAAAAACTGTATTTTTAGAAAAAAATTGAAAGCTTGCTGACAATTTAGGTTTAAAAAAAAATTAAAACGACAAATATTTTTTTAGATTATCCTTAATTAATCAATTTTACTGTTTTTTTGTGAAACTTAATTTTTTATCGCAATCACAGTTTACATTTCTCTATAATACCATTCTTAAAAAATATAAACCTGGATAAGTACTTTTAATAAAAAAGTAAGATATTAATGGCTGTTGTTGCGTTAAAACACCTCTCTTTATAAGGTCAGCGAAGTTAAGCAACGTCAGGCATGGTCAGTAATCTGATAAATGACTATAGGCGTCTTGAGTTTGTATAATCTTTGTGGTGGCACTACCGCGACGTTTTTAAGTGAGTGTCGAATATATTGAGATGTTTAATGATACATGGTACTTTTATTTAGGGTTTTCAAATGTGTCCACGTCTAATAAATTTTATGTGTAAAAAAGCAGTTGGAAATACAAATAAAAATTAATAAAAAAGTATAACGTATTAAAAACAATTATGTAATAAAAATGAAGTGTATATCATACAAACACCTGTTGTAAACCTTTAATAATTTTAATGAAAAAAAATATATATATATATATATATATATATATATATATATATATATATATATATATATATATATATATATATATATATATATATATATATATATATATATATATATATATATATATATATATATATATATATATATATATATATATTATATATATATATATATATATATATATATATATATATATATATATATATATATATATATATATATATATATAAAATATATATATATATATATATATATATATATATATATATATATATATATATAATTTAAAATAAAAAATGTATTTTGAAAAAATTAAAAGCTTGCTGACAATTTAGGAAAAAAATATATATATTTTTAGATTATCCTTAATATAATAATTAAGCTCTACAAAACAGCGTTGAGAGATTTTCCGAATACGACGTTTCGTTTTCCTTAAACCATCATCAAATTTATTTTTTAAATACGGACCTAGGTTTTTATTTTATTTTTTTGAACCTCTTATTATCCCAATTACAAAATGTATACTTAATATTTATTAACAAATATGGAACGACCCTATAGAAGTTATGTGCGTTCCTTGTCTTACTCATTGTCTCTTATGGAAAATATGTTTATTTAACAGAAAAATATTAAGTGTTATACATCATTGTAATTGGAATTTAACTGCTTCAAAAAATGCAATAAACAATTGAGTGCCGTATTTAAAAAATAAAGTTGATGATGGTTTAAGGAAAAACGAAACGTCGTACGGAAAATCTCTCCCAACAAATATGAGAAGTATCTTTTGTTTTCATATCTCTTTAAATAACGCCATAAAAAATAAAAACGAAATGAGCAAATTTCGGTTTTCAGGGATATCTCCGGAAGTACTCGGAATTTTACAACTTTCTAATCGGCATGTTGTAAGGCACCTAAATGCGCAACTTTGCCATAATTTAACCGACTTCGTATCTCTTACGGTTTTCGAGATCCCCATGCATTCACTCGAATCTGTGGCACCCTGTATATAGGTAAAAATGGGTATTAAGAAATCAAGGTTTATTTTTTTCTTAATTGTTTTTGATTTTTTATTAATTTTTTTGCTCTAATAATAAGCAAGATTTTTGTGAAAAACAATAATATTTTACAAGCTTTACCATCTAAAGTTGGTATGTTTCTTAAAAAACACGCCTAAAATAAAATGGAAAGAAATGATACGGAGATTATTTTTATTCCAAGTAAAAAATTTGGAGTAAACTTTGGTTGGATTTTTTTCCGACAAACTCTGCAAACAAATTTAACCTTAACTTCGCAGCGACTTATGCTGAGCTTTACTAAGGATGTAATTTAGAGCTGTTCGGCTCACCGTAACATGTCAGCCTTGCCTTAAGCTTTACTCATTTACACAAATAAATAATCTTCGATCTTGCTTCTGATCTTTAAAATATGATTGATTTACCTAATTGAAGATAACCATGCTGTTTAAAGTTACAATATTAGCCATAGGGTAAAATGCCGCAACGCTCTTTGAACGCTGTATGTATTTTTGTTTGCTGATTCTACGTTTACACCACTTAGTTTGTTTGTCTTTATCTATGTAAATTGTCTGTAAATAGACTGTTTTAAATCGGAGTAAGAAAAATGGTCATCCTTGGTTATTTTTTCCTCGTTACTTTCTTTTTTGCTTAATAGATATTAATGCGTACTCTCCGGCAGTATTGTCCAAAAATGCCTATCTTGTAGAAGAGATATCTCAATCTAAAAATTATAATATTAAGTCTAATTTATAAAAAAGAAATAACGCAGTTTTAAATCTATTGGCGCAAGCTTCAAAAATCTTTAACACGTACCTACAAAAATAACACGTAAAACAAAATCAATTGCTGCATAAATAGGCTATTGACTACGTAAAAAAGAGGATAAAAGATACTAATACGCAAAAGAAGTGTTATTGTTTTATACGCTCAATTGATCCTAAAATATGAAAAAAACGTGGAGTGCTACCGTTTTAAGGGTACATTTTTGATATAGGGGTGAATTTGTCCACTTTTTTTGTTTTTTAATTGTAACTCGAAGTCTATGCATTTGTTGTACACATACGTTAATAGAAAAGTTATTCAAAATTAAACTTTTTTCACAATGTCATATACTTAAGCATTTTTTTGACAAACAGATTTACAAAACAAAGCCAAAAAACGACAAAAATGCATTTTTTTATTTTTCAAATTTTAACCTTTAACTTTTTTCACGTGAATTTAGATACCGATATTGCTTCACAAAAAAAAGCTGTCATCTTGTTCTTTGAAAGTACCACCAAACTTTTTTTTTATAGTTAAATATTTTTTTAGACTTTGTCGATTAACTTTTTTGCCTGTAGATTTTGGTAGAGGCAATATTACATAGAAAAAGCAAACCTATATTACGACCTTTAAAACAGTACCAGTGTAAAGTATGTAGAATTAGTAATAACCGAGATATAACATGTTAAAGCTGAAAAAGTAGTTTATATTTTGTGAATTTGTATAGAATAAAATAAATAAATGTCTTTTATCACATAAGCTATTGTATTGACGAGTCATTGAGCTCTAGGGAGAGATGGCCATGTTCCTGCTATAGATATGGTCATCGTTAGCCCAAATACAACAAAACTTTGAAGAAAGGCCAAATATTACAAAAAAAGTTGACAAATTACAAGAGTATATTTTCTAAATTGCTTTTCTTTCTTTGATTTTTATATATCTTGTATATCTTTTTATAGGTCATGTTGTATTTAGGCTGATGACCATCTCTATGGCAGAAACATGTCCCTCTCTCCCTAGAACTTCATGATTCGTCAATTAAACAATTTACGTGGTGAAAGATAGTGTTTTATTTCATTTTTACAACACTACAGAATATGAACTACATTCTAAACTTTAAAATGAGATTTCTCGGTTGCTAATAATTCTACATAGTTAACCCAGGCACCGCTTTAAAAGTCGTAAAATGGGCTTTCCTTATTTTTTATGCTATTATAGATGAAAAGCCTGTCTCCGCCAGGCGAGAGACAATATTAAGTAGCCTCTGTCTCCGTAAGACGCCTTCGTACGGCTAACGGTAAACACTTTCTCATATTTTTGTCCCGGGCAGAACTTAAAAAAAACGGACTTTGTTAGGTTTTAGCCACTGCTAAAGACTACCACTGTTCCAAATTTCATGATTTTAGCTCAAACCATAACTTCAGAATCACGTGGATAACGAATAAATAACCTATACCTACCCTACATATAAATATATCCACATTAGCAAATTTTATATATAGATTGTCTATAGCAAAATCCACAGGGAAAAAGTTAAAGGACAAATTCTGAGGAAAAACAATAAAAATTTGAAGAAACCATTAGATGCCAACTTTGAAAAATTACATATTGGTTACTTCTTATTATAAAGACTATTACAATGGCAGTAGCTTCAAAAAATAGCTTTTATTCCTTTTTCGAGCCAGAAAGTATATCTTTCCTTTCCTAATCTGTATACTTTGTAGCTATCCCAAATCAGACCCCCTTTAGAATATTTTTCTCATGTATGGGAAATGGTGTCTTGCACAACTTTTGGCATTCTTGATTCCATTCAATGAGTGTCCAGACTGTGGAACTAACTTGCCGCAGATGTTTTCTTTTCTCTTTCAAATCTCCAAATATTTAAGTCACGTATTAATAAACAACTCCTTACTACACTTAAGACACCCAAGGTAGGTTAGTACTTATACCTAAAGTCCAAAATTTCTGTCAGTGACTCATTTAATACCGGCCACCCAACCGACGAAGCGGCTGAATAAAAATCTAACACTAGTAAATGATTTTTAAGCCTATGATATACTTTTCCGCTCAAATAACAGTGAACCGGCCAAAAGTTTCATCGCCACGTTGTCATAATTCGCAAGAATAAATCACCAGCCAGCGATCGCACTTAAAATAGCACGCCAATATGTATTGAAATCATTGTTATCAGGAAGACAATAAAAGTGGCAACACACATTCCTTAGTTTACAACTTGAAGAGACTTGAAAATAAGCGTATCGACAGGGTTTTCGTGCTGTTCGATGATTTTATTTAGTTATTATTGATTATGGACAGATTTTGTAAGTTTAAATTTTAATTGCTATACAGGGTATTTTCTAAATATTATAAATTTCTAATAATTGTAGTATATAGATATTGTTTTGTGCCAATTTTATAATAGTTTATCTTATTTAGTGTATATAATTGTATATAAAGATTTAGTGTTGTTAAGTGCTTTTAATTCTGTAAACTATGAATATTAACCAACCTTTAACTAGTTATCCGCCTATAAAAAAACTCAGTTAACGTTAAAAGAACGAATAATGGTTAAAAATGTTTACCATGGATTCGGGAACGAAATCAGAACTAACCACTTTGGATGCTGCAGAGATATGTGCAACTTTAACAAAAGTTAATTCGCGTACGGTATTGAGAGTTTTAAAAGGCAAAAAAATCAATATTAGTAATTATGCGGATACTGGAAAATGCGATTTTTTCGCTATTTTTTGCACACTTTTTACTTTTCGATTGTTAAACATGAATCAGAGGCTGTTTTTTGGCTGCCTCTTATAGTATTTAAAAAAATAATAATAATTGAATTGTTTAATTCCATTTTACGACATATTCCTTTAAATTCTGTCATTTGCACGAAAACATATTTAAAAAACTCATACTATGTTAATATTAAAAAAAAACACTTAAAAAGTAAGGAAAAAAACCTTAATTTTCAATAAAAAGTAGGTAAAACGTTTACGTCCGAATTCAACTCGAAATTCTAAAAATGTTGACCTGTTACCAGGTTGTAATAGTTTTCTTTATGACATTTTTATAAGGTATGCGAACCTTGCTTCGCTCGACCCACAATGTTTGATCAAAAATATTCTCGATATGGAAATCCTAAATATGGAACACGAAAGACCCGAAATAGTTATTGGATTCTACAATCTGATGATCTCAGAGCTTTCGTGTTCCTTATATAGTGGATATTTTTGATGAAGCAATGCGTGTGAATATCGTATTTAATATTGAGATTGCAAGATCGGTGGTGAATTGGCAAGTCGGTGTAACTTGGATTGTCTATCGTTCTGCTTTTACATCTTTTTTAATTTATGTTAAGACTAAAATTTTATTATTTTTTTCATGTAGCAAAATAAAATCAGAGAAGGTAAAATTAAAGTAAAAAATTTTTTTTTTGGAAAAACTTGAAAAATCGCAAAAAAACTCAAATTAGTGTTCTATGACCTCAAAATAGGAGGTGTGCAAAATTAAGCAAAAAAAATACATTTTCATTAATCCGAAAATACCAAAATAATATAGGCTTGTTACTAATTTAAAGGGTTGATGAAAATGTGAGAAAATAACTTTTGCTTGTAAAAAATATTTTCATGTTTTGACGAAATTTTATCATTTATTTTCTAAAATGCATACGCCACTGGAATTGATTCCCCTGACCCCACACAACCCGGGGCACTCTAAAAGCGAGCGATGCGTCATTGACAGAAATTTTGGACTTGAAGTATAGGCCGCCTTTAAGGACTGTCCCAAGATAAAAAGAAATTAAATCTTGTTTGTTCAATATATCGAAAGTATTAAGTAAAAGAAATCGCCAATTTTCACAATTTGAATTATACCGGGTGTCCAAATAAAAAAGGACGCCGGCTGTATTTTGGAGACTATTTATCGCACAGCGTTGGAAAATGAATATTTTTGTAAAAGTGGTCAAGAGAAATGCCTGAAAATTCTTTTCTAAAACTACCGCGAGATAACGCAACTGCAACGGCAAATTTAAAAACCTGTCTTTAAAATTAGCTTGTACAATTTTAAAAACATCAGCAAAAACTTCAACCAATTTTGCATCAGTTTAGTTAGAAACTTTTGTCGTATTATTAAGGATGGGGGAATAAATAATGCAACTTTCAAAAAGCTTTATCTTCCACATCTTTATCAAAAGTGATTCAAGTGGATACTTATTTGAAAAAGAAAATGTATGGCTCTTTTAAATGTCGTCCTTTTTGGTGTTGGCTAGTTTGTAGTGTACCAACTAGAGGACAGTGTTTAAAAAACACAGTTATTTGGTTGTTGTTTAAAGAAACTCGGTTTTTCAAGATTTTATTTAAAAACTTAAATATAACGATATTGTGGGTTTGGAAAAGAAAAAAATACCTACACTTTGGTGAAAATTGCGTTTTGATATCTGCATTCGGTTTCGGGTAATTTGAAAGTAACCGGACTTGCAAATGATAAAAATTATTTTTCTTACACAGTAAAAGAATAATTACTGTAAAATAAAAAAACTGAAAACTATTTTAAAGTTTGTATTCGATCCACTAAAGAAAAGAATGAACAACCAAAAACGAATGCAGATATTAAAACGCGGTTTTCACCAGAGTATAGTTATTTTTTTCTTTCATGTTGCGCAAACAAGGCCGTTCTGAACCTTATGTTGCGGTAACTATGGGTACCATAATAAATTTGAAAGCACTTTGTTGTTCACTCCGTATATCATGGTATACAACACCAAATACCCTAATTTATGTTTAAAAATGTTTAAAACTTTAAGACGTTGTTGGAATTCCTACCATTCAGACCTAATGCCATAATAACGATGCATTTTTGCTGAATAAGTTTACAGGCACTTAAACAGCATAAATCGATTAACGGTAGAAATCGTGTCGAGATATTGACACAAACTTTAACTTGGCCATTTTTAAAACAAAACACAAACATATGGTTCCTTTGGTGTTCAATAATTTACCCTATATTTAGGATTTTTAAATCAGCTACGTTTTGGTATTTGTTGACCCCGTATACTCATAAAATTATAACCCATCGAAAAATGTTTAGGACAAAAAATATATATATGAAATGAGCTTTCCGAATATGAAACACGCGTTGAAATCCGTCAATCCATTTTCCAGTTATAACTTTTTAAAGAATTGATTACCAAAACTTGACGTTTAGAAGTGTATCGCAAGCCAGAGGTCCTTAATTCAAAAAATGGCATAAACGTCTAGAGATATTGATATGACCTTGGTAACAATCCATATTATAACGACCAAAAAAATTACCACTGAAATGGGACACACTCGATTTTTTTGTTTTTTTGCAGCACTCTTTGATCACCCTGTACATCATGATAATATTCATCTTACTAAAACTAAATGCAATACAGCGTAAAGTAGAAAAAACGCGGTTTTTAACTTCGTTTTAGATATTTAAAATAGTTAATTTTTAAAAGAATTTGAAAATGGGTCTAAAAATTAAATGGTACGATCTTTTTGTTGAGCAGTTTATTTTTCAGATGAATCGTCACTTTACATTGCCCAGCATTGTATACTATTGCCAAAAAAGAATATTTTTTTTCTTAAATTTTCAAAATGGGAATTTCCAAAACCCAAGTTCGGAATTTGGGTTTTTAAAAAATTTTTTGGGTGCGACGAATAAACAAATGGCGGAGCGGTCTTTTATTGGGTTTTTTTAATTTCCCAAAAACCCCCGAATGCTTTTTCTTAAATCTTTTAAACCTGTCCTTAAATTTTTGGGTCAAAAAAATTCCATATTTTTTTAAAAAGATTTAAAAATTTGGGGCAGTAGGGAGTTAATTTTTTTATTTTTATTTAAAATATATTTAAAATATCTAAAAAAGGGGCTAACATTTTTTCCTTTTTTGGGAAAAAAACCTACCCAAAAAATTGCTTAACGTTTCGGAAAAAATTTTTTAAAGAATATATGTTTAATTTTATGGGGTTTTAATTGTTTTGTTTTTTAAGGGTTTTGCCCCAAAAATTTTGGAGGCTAAAAAATCTGTTTTTCAGGGGGGTTGCCCATGGAGCCTCTGCTATACACTCTATTAGAAATTTCCAATTTTTTTATATACATTTATGTATGTATAAAATGACGACCTTTTGTAAAGAAACTTTCAGATTTGTTTAAATTAAATATATTGTCAAATTAAATTAATTGTTGTCTTCTGTAACAGTTCATCGTTCAGATTATAATTGGCGTCTGCAAAGACTGCACTGCCCTTTATAGAAATATGAAAAATAGTAGAAAAGACAAAAATTAAATAAAAGAATATGAATGATAAAATTTATAAAAACGAGCGAACCAGTAAGATCGTTTGCAATTATTTTTTAGACTAGCAAAAACCAAGGCAAAACTGTTTGCATAAATAATTAGGCCAAGTTAATTGCGCTAATACGGCTTATTCTAAAGCAATATACTTTTATTGGGTATAATGGCTAAAAAGTTTTTATACAATGGGACAACTTTGGTCCTGGTCTCGGGGTAACTTATGTTTAGGAAATTTCACTACGGCTTTGATCTCATTGTATAAAAACTTTTATAGCGAGAATATCCAACAAGAACTTTCCAAAACTTAAATCCACCGTAACAATATAAAGCATACTTATTATAGTCTTTTTACTCTTTATCTAATTTTCTTTATTTTTACGTTATTGACTTTTTTACATTTAAGTGCCTTTTTAAATAAAAATATTATTCTGCTTCTCTGGGAAATAAAAATATTAAATTATTGTTTTTAAAATATACACTTTTTTATATATTATAAAAAATTTGTTGCTGCTCTTGCAATAATAAAAAAAAAGTCAGAAAAGATATATTATACAAGTTTTGGTATTTTAGGACATCTACGAAAACAATTTTAGATTTTACGGTTCTCCTCAGATAGGTTTTATTACCAAACTAAATTACTAATACAACAGAAAATTCAATTTGGAACTGTGTTTTATAATGTAATTGGTGTATATAAGATACATAGAAAAAGTCATTACCGGTTTCAGAAAACCACGTGAGTAAAAGCGGACAGCATGACTTGTAAAAATCGATTAAAAGGCAAGGTTTTATCAAGGAAGTTTAAAGGTGTATGGAAGCCCAATACTGTAGAACAAAATTGTCCAGGCGTGCAGGGCAGCGGGAATCGGGGGATTGGCCCCGCGGAGTTTGCGCAATGAATAGTAGGTCAGAGCCGGACTTCCATAAATCTTGGTTACTATCTATAAAGTCGACATCATCAAATGTCAAAAATTTAAGCATTCCCCTGCTTTTTATTTTTGCACAAAATTGTTGGTTATTAAAAAGATACTACCATAGAATAAATTTTAAAATTATTGTGTAATAAATTTGGGTTTTATATCACCTGATATAATATGGAAAGAATAGATGGCGCCACTTTACAGCCTTCTATTTAAATGGTCGATATTTTGGGAGTTTGTATTTTTTTCCCAAAAAACTTTGTAAATAAATAAAAACACGATTATTTTAAAAAATTTACATTTCATGATAGTTTTATGTACCATCACCAATTTTCTTGAAAAGAAGGGCAAGATAGTGTAAATGAGTTTAATCTAAGATTGTGGTTGTACATTAAAAAGTGAAAATTTTTATAACTGCTTTTTAGGCTTATACTTTTTACTAATAACAAACATTCATGAGAAGAATAACAGTGGTTAAAAATGTTTAGTAACCTTTGGTACCTAGGTATCCATTGTAACAGTAATCGTTAAATATTATGTGTCTACAGTATCTCGAGCTTAAAAGTTGATAATGTAAGTTTAAGAAATCAAAAATCTAATTTTTTTTAAACAAATACGGGAAAAAACAAAGGAACTTTAAATAAAATTGTACTTCTGGTCTGCCCAGTATTTAATAATTTTTATCCTTTTTAAAAGAATGTACTAAATTATTAAAATGAAAACAAAAAATTGTGGGAATCATCTTAAAGAAAGTTAAGATTGCCTTACTTCTCTACTGTATTTCTATAAAAATTTTTTTTTTCTTTTATTCATAATTGATATATTATTATTTATTCGGTTTTCCTAACGTTACGTCTCATAAGAAGCACCTAATTTAAATATACGAAATATTAAACCCAAAGTAAAAAATGCCGGGGGTTTTATATAGATTTGCAAGACAAAATCATACAACCTTTAGTCATTTTTTTACGATATTATAAATAAATACAATAAACACAAAAATTTTAGTCACAATTTAATAAACACTAATCACTAAAATAAGAAAGGTTTTTATCAATCCAAAAACTTCTGCAATCACAAAATATAATCACACAAAGCAAAACAATCGAAACTAATACGGCTTTCATAAAAGTATAATGTGTTGCCTAACTACACACTGATTTATCAGTGATGTGTAAGTAGGCAACACATTAAATTATTTCGTGGAATTTCATTATTGCGCAAAATCGGCGGGGCCAACTCTGACAGTTATTTTCATACTGGGCTGGACATTTTTTGATCGAATGGGCCATAGCATTGGGCTTCCATACACCTTTAAACTTCCTTGGGTTTTATCTATCATCTGACAGCTTGGTAGTGACCATCGATGTGTTTGACGTTTTTTAAGTTAATTTCGGTTTAATATTATTCAGCAGTTGTGCAGAGGAACACTAATAGGTGACGATCCTTATCCAAATTTATAAATTGCTTATGCTACCAACCTTAAATTAATAGTTTGAAAAGGGTAATTGTCTCGAAAGTTGCCTCCTCTCCGATTTTGACCAAATTTGGTATACTGGGGTTTTTGGGGCGCTGATTACGAATCTGCAATTTTTTTTTTCGGCAACGTTTCTTTTTCGAGATATTCATCTTTAAAGTTGAAAATCAAACTAACCTTATTTACACTATTCCTCCTTCTTTTTTTCTTGATTTTTACACTACATTGGCACACAATTTTTCCCAAAACACCTTTTAAAAACTTGTTTTTTATGTTTAATTTACATCTTTTTTCCATTTAATTGCAAACATCCACTATCACGTTTAATTGCAAACACCACTATTGCGGCCCCAACGTAGCCGCAACCATGTATACACTAGCAAATTTAATGGAAAAAAGGTGTATAATAAATAAAAATACAAGGTTTTAAAGTGTTAATTTTGCACTTGTAGTGTTAATAGTGAAAAATGAAAAAGGTTAGTTTGATTTTCAACTTTGATGATGAATATCTGAAAACGAAACGTTGCGAAATTTTGCAGATTCGTAATCAGCCATAAACCATACATATCAAATTCTAGTCAAACCATGACATTACCTGAGATACAGTTTATTAGGAAAAATAAATTGTCCATATTTTTGTAAGGAGGAAAAAAAGAGGACTATTTTCTTTTCACCAGCAACCATTTTTCTTATAAGAAAATAAATTTCATAAATTATACTTAGATTTAGGATGTTACTTTTTTTATTCATCAAGTTTGGTTCCGGATAAATCTGTAACATTTCTAAGAACGTTTTTATAGTAATTGCTTGTCTTTACTAGAACCTTAGCATCACCCCAGTTCATAATATAACCCAACTGTATAACATGTTTGGAAGAGTCAGGTTAAAACACATGTATTACAATTAACTTTATGAGATGTACTTTGACTAAAAAGGTTCCCGAATGCAGGCTCAAGGGGGTCTTTGTTGTAGTAAAGATGAAAGAAAGGGTCTTCAATTGTTTTTTACCATCTTAAAATATACATTTTAAAAAACCTTAATAAGTTTTTGTGTTAAATTTTTGATATACAGGGTGTTACTTAATGGTATGTCATAATTTGGGAAAGGGGGCATTCCTGGATCGATTTTAAGTCCCAAAAGTTTATATAAACGTGGGCCCTAAAATGCTTAGTTATTAAGATACAGGGTGTTAAATTTTATTTTATTTTCACTTTTTAATACATTTTTTAAGACGGTTTTAGAATTGAACTGAATTTTGGAAAAGGATATTATGGCATTAAAACACACTTTTCAGATGTTCATTTAAATTTTTTTGCAACCAGTGGCGTAAACTAAGACGAATTTTCAAAACAATTTTACAAAAAAATACTACGCCATTGACTTGGGAAAAAATTATGGTTTATAATAATTACATAATTTTAAACAAAAATCCCTCTTTCATTTTGCGTAAAACTTACCGTTTGGGAGAAATCTTAATTAAAATGTCTTATGTACCCAAATTGCATCTTGAAAAATTATTATTGAAATAAATCAAAATTAGCTTTGCTCGTTGCCAGCGATTGTTGTTTTGTTTTGTAAACATTATGACACTGACGTTAAATTAAACATTCTTGATTGTGTTAAACTTTTATTTTCCCAAATTTTTAAAAACATTTTTTAAATATTTATTTTTAATTTTTCTTACAAACTAGTGAACAAAAAGCAATAACAAATTTAAAAACAATACCCTACCAATTTACAAAAAATGTTGGAAATGACCACCTCTCGCCTCCCATTTTTTGGCTTCTGCTCTTCTTCTCATTGAATTACGGTTAGGTCTTTCAGGGCACAAAAGCCGAAAACGCCTCCAACCCCAAAATCACCCTCAAAGGTCCCCAATTCCCCAGTGGCTTTTTAGGGGTTTGGGGGAAGGCGTTTTCGTTTTTGCCCCAAAACGATCCCCGTGTTAAGAACTACCACTATGCAAAGTTTGAAAACAATTGGCCCAAAAATTCATTTTCCATAAAAAATTGTGGGATCCTTTAAAATGTGTTTATCTCGAGAACGGCTACTCCTAGACACTTAAATAAATTATACATTTTGTGCAGATGGATTTATAGTAACTTATTTTTTAATAAACGGTCAATTTCCCCAAGCTTAAAAGTTACGACATCTAAAACAAGTGAAAGGCCCGTAGCTGGCGCCCTCTAGTAGCAACATAAAAAGCGTGGACAATTTTAAATTTCTCGCCTCAAAAAACCCCCCAGATCCCAAATTTTGTACCGCTAGGCCCCATTTGGTTAAAGATAATTAAGAAAAAACGAAAGCAAATTAAACTTTAACACCCTGTATCTTAATAACTAACATTTTAGGGCCCACGTTTATATAAACTTTTCGACTTATATATATATATATATATATATATATATATATATATATACTATTAAAAGTATATCTACCTGTATGAGTTTTTGTGTGATCATATCTCAGTGCAATATATTTTTCTTCATAACAACCTAAGAATGATCGTTTTTTTTTTTTTTTTTTTTTTTTTTTTTTTTTTTTTTTTTTTTTTTTTTTTTTTTTTTTTTTTTTTTTTTTTTTTTTTTTTTTTTTTTTTTTTTTTTTTTTTTTTTTTTTTTTTTTTTTTTTTTTTTTTTTTTTTTTTTTTTTTTTTTTTTTTTTTTTTTTTTTTTTTTTTTTTTTTTAAAAAAAAAAAAAAAAAAAAAAAAAAAAAAAAAAAAAAAAAAAAAAAAAAAAAAAAAAAAAAAAAAAAAAAAAAAAAAAAAAAAAAAAAAAAAAAAAAAAAAAAAAAAAAAAAAAAAAAAAAAAAAAAAAAAAAAAAAAAAAAAAAAAAAAAAAAAAAAAAAAAAAAAAAAAAAAAAAAAAAAAAAAAAAAAAAAAAAAAAAAAAAAAAAAAAAAAAAAAAAAAAAAAAAAAAAAAAAAAAAAAAATATATATATATATATATAATATATATATATATATATATATATATATATATATATATATATATAAAATATATTAAAAAGGGATGCCCCCCTACAAAAAAAGGAAAAAAAGTGAACTTTTTTTGTCTTGTATCATATCTCGTGCAATATATTTTTATTCACATAACAACCAATCCTCAGTAATGTTTTTGCATAGATTCCACATGTTTTATAGGTTTAAATTAAATAAATATATTAGATTGTAAAAATATGTCGTCTCCCCTTCTTTCTCCTTATAACAAAAAAACTGCGTGTTATAGTAATTAGCATATCATTTTTAGATTTAGGACTCTAAAATACTTCAAACAAAGCTATAAGTAAAGGCCTTTGCTAGTTCGAACGCTCTACATACTTTATAAAGCGGGTATTTTTATTCACATCATCATACAAGTGACGTTGGTTTACCTTCGACATTTGCGTCTCTATTTTATAAAGACAAGCTGAGTTACGTGGCTATAAATAAAAATAATTTATATTAAAAAAATAGATAGTGGAAATGTATAGAAAACACGCATATTGACTATTAATGTTATTGAGATAATGACTAGTTTTTAAAAAGTTTAAATTTAAGATCCTACAATTGAGATATCTTCGTTATATAAATTTGCTTGGAGTTAGTGATTTGTTTATATCTGTCCTGGCGCTAGACGGGTCCAGTTCGGTCTATATCCCAGGGTATAGATTTAGGAACGTACAGACAACTGACCTTTACGAACTTGCAGACCAACCTGAAAAATAGTGGAAAAACCATTTAAAAACCTAATATTTGCAAAAATTAAATTTAACCAAAAATTTAAATTAAACCAAAAACTAACAACTTATTTAAATACTGTCATTAAAATTAAAGAGACTGTGGAAAGCTGTTTTTAGAAAATTCATGACATAACATACAGAGCAATTTTTTTGTGGCTAGTATATAAGAAATTTAAAAAATAAAAATGGTGGTTACTTACGTACATTAAATTACCTCATTAATAAGCTAAGAAAATCAAATCGATAAGCAACAAAATATTAATAAAAACACCAAATAAAATGATTAATACACACGAGACGAAAGCAAAATAGCTCTTAAATTTATATGATAAATGTTAAGACCGAAAACCATATAATAGAAAATAATGCTTAAATAGGAAATAACCAGTTTGTTTCCATGACAAAATGGCAGACAACATTAAACACTTTCTAACAAATGTCAGTAGAGACAACATCAGATCTCATTTTGTTAAAAATAAATTAATAAAAGTCAAGTAAAAATATACAGTCCACTGTTTAATTTACCAGTCAAAACAATAAATAAAAATATATAATTTTTTTTAACCCTTAATTATTTTTTAAATTTTATTACCACTAAGGTTTAAACAATTACGTTGTTCCGTATGAAAATCCTTTCCGTCAAACTAATGGTCTAAGAGCTGGAGCCGAAAAATCATCGACATCAGTAATATGGAGTTTCTCCCGTAAAACATACTCATTTAGTATTGTTAATTATGTTCCCGCGCGGGGGACCACCTATTGGATACAGAGGGTAGCAATAAGGGGTGAATGTGCAAAATTTTGGGGAAAAAATCCTCTGAAAATAGCAAAAATTTTCCCAGGTGAAGGTCTTAACCCCCCTTAGCTGAAATCCTAAGGGCCTGACAATAGGTGCATACAAAAGGGGGGGGGATGGGAAAGAGGGTAAAAATTTAGGCGAAAATCGTCATCGATAATATGTCAGCCATTTGACAACTTAAAGTTGTTGGGCAATTTTGGGTCCATTTTGAAAACATCGTTTGAACCTATGTCATATACGTTCTAAGTTTTAAGATACAAGGTGGTCAAATTTTCAATTATAAATAATATATTATTAATATCAGTAATACCACTATAGATATTTTAATAAAATTTGGCATACATGTACTATGTATCAAGATGCTTTTTTAAGTGTACTACATTTTTATTTTCACCAGTGGCGTTCTTCACTTCTTTACTGATTTCTTTTAAAATAAAAATATTTTTGAAATCAATCATTTATAGGCAAAGAGTTGATTCCACTTGGGTTTTTTAATCCGATGCACGGTTTTTTGCTTAAAAAAATAAAAATCATTTTTCTGCATGATCATAAATCATAACAATATAGGTAAAAAATATCACCATGCAGAGAAATTTAGATTTAATTTTCTAGGTAAAAACAAGTCCGTCCTAAAGTATGAGCAGTTTTGATTTCTTGATTTTAGTCCGACGCACGGTTTTCACCTGAGTAAAATTAAATTTAGATATTACATGGTGATGGTGTTTACCAATATTGAAAACAGATCATGCAGAGAAAGGTTTTATTTTTTGAGGCGAAAAACCGTGCATCAGTTTGAAAAAAACTCAAGTGGTCAACTGATAAATGATTGGGAGTTTCGAAAAGCTATTTTTTTTATTTAAGAAATCAGTAAACATACCAAATAATATCTGTCAAATAGGTAGGTCAAATTCCGTACGAATGCCACTGGTGAAGATAAAGAAAAATGTAATTACTAAAAACTCCTTGACTGCATGGTATGTATCACCAAATTTACGTAAAATATCTATAGTGTATTACTGATATTAATAATAAATGATTATTTTTGAAAATTTTACTACCATATCTTAAACTAAGTTAGGACATAGGTTCATAACAAGATTTTTTTCTTAAAGATGGACCTAAAAATAGCAATAGCGTTGTCAAATAACTGACATATTATCGATGACATTTTTAACTTAAATTAAGGGGGGCCACAGACTTCGCGATTTTTCATCGGTTGTCGGTCATCGTTTCGACCGTTCAGTGCCAAAAACCAAAGTGTGTGGCGCGAAAACTGTCACGACGAACCGTCGACAGATGTCTGGCAGACTTGATTTTCGTCGGCTCGGTGCATCGGTCATCGTGCTAACACCGAGGTCTGTGGGGATTTCGGTCCATCTCATCGGTTTGTTTTCAGTAACGTCCGTCGTTGTGAGGGATAATAGGTAGCACCAATTTCATCTTTAGTACGCATTTGTACTTGGTAAATGGGCTAAAACAAGGACAGGGAATTTTTAATAGAATTTCTGACAATGTACAGAAATTTTCCATGCTGTGGCGCATTAAGTCAAGGAATATAAAGACAGAACTAAAAAACAAGGCCTATGAGGAATTAACTAAGAAATACAGTATCAAACAGTGAAAACCAAAATTGATTTCTTATGGGGTTCCTTTCGGAAAGAATTAAAAAATTAAAGGAATCTCAACGGTCAGGTGCAGGAGGAAGAAGATATTTATAAACCATATTTGTGGTATTTTGATAATCTCTTATTTTTACTAGATCAAGAAACACCCCGTGAAGTATTTCTGGTTTAGAGACGGACCCTTTTTCGGAGAATAGGGGTAAGTATTGTACCAATTTAAAGTTGATGTCTTTGTTGATTTTATTCGTGTTTTTCTCGAAAGTTGCCTCCTCTCCGATTTTGACCAAATTTGGTATACGGGATTTTGGGGCACTGATTACGAATTTCTGAAAAAAAAAAATGGCAACGTTTCATTTCGAGATATTCATCATCAAAGTTGAAAATCCAACTAACCTTATTTTCACTATATTCCCCCTTCTTTTTGTATTACACAAATTTTTGATTTTTACACTAAAGTGGCACACAATATTTTATAAACACCTTTAAAACCTTGTATTTTTATTTATTTACCACCTTTTTCGTTAAATTGCCGAACTTTCAAGCTCAAAGGAAGCAGCCATATTTGTTTATAAAATTCCTAGTGTATGCATGGTTGCAGCCACGTTGCGGCGTGTAAAGTGGAGGTTTTGAAATTAAATGGAAAAAAGGTGTAAAATAAATATAAAAACAAGTTTTAAAAAGGTGTTTGTAAAATATTGTGTGCCAATTTATTGTAAAAATCAAAATTCTGTGTGAGAAGAAAAGAAGGAATAGTGTACATAAAGTTGGTTTTGATTTTCAACTTTAATGATGAATATCTCGAAAACAAAAGTTGCCAAAAAAATATTTTTCAGATTTGCCAATCAGCGCCCCAAAAACCCTGTATACCAAATTTGGTCAAAATCGGAGAGAGAAAGGCGTTTTCGAGAAAATTACCATTTATTTATTTATGTTATTATATATTTTATCAAATGTCTCAGGATATAAATGACTGTTTAATAATATGTCTTTGATGTTCAAGTAAGTCCAGTAAATTGTATTTCTTCTATATACGGTATATTGTTATAAAATATTGTTTTATTTTAAGGCTACCACATCACAGTATGACACATCCGAAGAATTATTGTCTCCTCGCTCAGAAGGATCTACAAATCTAAATACTCAGTTTTCCTCTTTGGAAAGTACACCACCTCCTTCACCTTCAGCGAGTAGCACTGCTAGTAAACCCCTTAAGACGAGGAAAAAACTAAAGATTGATAAGGCCGACGAAGTTTGAAGAAAATGTCTGACAGCCTGAATAATATCAAAGAAGATAAATTTGACGTAATCGGTAAAATATTGCAAATAAATTACAGGAACTACCTAACGAGATGTCAATTGTCACGGAAAAATTAACAAATGATATAATTTTTGAAGCGCAAATGGAGTATTATGGAACAGACACTCTAAAATGGTGATACAAATAATCAACAAGATCAACAACCTTGTAACTGTATGTATCAATTTCAAAGAATATGCCGCCCACAGTACATGTTCCAGCCAGCTACAGCCACAGAAACTATTCCCCAGCAATCAGATAAACATATGGCGGATAAACATTTAACTGACTTCTACACCAATTTTAGTTTGGATCTTTCTAAAGAATACACAGCTTCCCTATGACTAAGTTAAATAATTTAAGTAACTCTAATATTTTCATGTTTATACTTAGTTTTTTTGACAAGTTTCTTTATTTACTTTTGTATTTAGTTATATTTTTTTCCCTACTAGTTACTTACTAGTAACTTAAATAAAACATTATTTTCAAAACTAATATATTTATTTTTGCAAGGTAAATGACTATAAATAATGTCAATGTTCAATTAAATACGATTTTCTTGCCATGGTACGGCACCTTCATTACAAAAATACGTTTTGAAAAAATCTCGAACAACCTTAGAGGATTCGGAATAATGCCTATTGTGACCCTTTTTGTAAAGGTAGTAAAGTATCATTCCTTTTTAGTAGCAGACTGACCAACATTTGAGGTTCTGAATGACTCTGCACTTACAGCGATGTAATTTTCACCTCTTTTCTTTCGTAGAAAATTATGAAGAACATAAGTTACTTGCATAACTACTTTTTCAATGTTTTCCAAATTTCAAAATTTATGAATAAATATTCAAAATCTTGCAACAAAATTTAAAGCTATTTTCTACTACACGACGATAGCACGCGATAGTCTGTAGTTGAAAATTCTTCGTTCTTTATTAAGTTCCTTTTGACTATAAGGTTTCAAGTCATCTCCAAGGGAAAATGCTTCGTCGCCAATAAAAACAAAAGGAAGTATTTATCACTGTTAAAGGGCTTTGAGGGTTGTGGAATATTTAATTCCTTGTTCAACAGCTTTCTATAAAATGTGGTAAACTCCTATAACACCTCCATCAGATAATCGTCCGTTTGCTCCAAATCGACCATAATAAATTCATAGTTGGCATTTGCAATGGCCATCAAAACAAGACTGTGTGTTCCTTATGAATTCCAATGATAAGAACCACTATTTGCTGGTGGAATTATTTGTATATGTTCCAAATCTACACTACCAAGGCAGTTGGGAAAGTTCCATCTTTTCTTCAAAATTGTTTCCTATAACTTTCCACTCATATAAGTTCAAACTAGGGCAATAAACGTGCTATTAGTTTTAGCTATTTATTATTAGGTTTGTTCCAACACATCAAAAAACTAGATGTCACCGAACGATCACGCTCATGCGCAGTGATGATTAAATTGGGACGCATTTTAATCACTGCGCATGAGCGTGATCGTTCGGTGACTGAACGGTTTCTGGCGCTGTTGGAACAAACCTATGGCTACCATCGCAACAATTATCTGCAGTAGAACAAATTTAATGTAATAGGGTCAATTTTACATACCTTGAAAGAGTATCTTTTTCAAAACGGAATATATTGCAGCACAAGTTCCAGGAATAATTTGGCCTAATGATTGAGCAGAAACTACTGCTGAATGCTTAAGGTCTTCGTAACTTCTCCCCGTGGCAAAGGTATCGCAATGTGACAGTAAGTCTTACATGAGAGAAATTGCTTCCCTTAGATGAGTATTCTGCTTTTTCTATTAAGGGAATTACTAAACTTAACAACTCCAAGTGTGTCACCTCGTCCATTCTTTGATAATTGAACCAATCTCTGATTCAAACTTAAGTTCATTTAATAAATTGATGTGTGAAAAACTGCTTCTTTTTAAAAGCCACTCTTTGCTCCAAACCGATCGTTTTCTTTTATGTTTAATTTTATTTCGAAACGCAACTACCGCTGCCACTGCCAATATGGTGTCCTATTCATCTTGAGTAATACTCAAACGAATTGCTATTTAGCACGAAGTCTGTGAGCTCATCCGGGTGGCTCGAACGGTCGCCACGATGATAAACAGAAAACCGATAAAAATCACGAAGTCTGGCCCGCTTTACCCTTGTCGCCACCCCCCTTTGTATCCACCTAGCTGTCAGCCTCTTAGGATTTCAGCTGAGGGGTTAAGACCTTCGTGGGAAAATTTTGAGCATATTTTCGATGACGATTTTTCCCCAAAATTTTGCACTTTCACCCCTTAAATGAAAATCAATTGATTTTAATTTTAAAACCACCTGTGATAGATTCAAATACATTACAAATCGTTTATTGTTAATACCTGTGTCAAAGTCCACTTATGTTTTGCCGATTTATGTCGCCGCCAGCTTTGTTAGATTTTGACACCACTTCATTATCAAAAGCAACATATTATATCAAACTAAGACATATTTACCGCAGTGTTAAAATATGATAAAAAGGAAAAAACATTTAATTTCAAGATAATAATATAAAAATATCAATAATTTTGGTTCTTTCAAATCTTTTTTGGGCCAGATCTCCCCTTCTTATAGATTTCTCTCCACTTAAATTCAATAAAAACAACGATAGCCACGAGGCAATTAGAGCAGAATTCCTTAATATCGTATCCAACAAATTTACTGATTTTATTCAAATCTTTACAGATGGCTCTAAAACCGATAACCACAGGTGCTGCGCTCTTTGTTACTTCCCCAACGGATATTCTCACCATGACTCTTTCAAACTTCACCCATACACCAGCATATTCACCCCCAGAACTTTTCGCAATAGAAACCCTTTTTAGGCTTTTAAGAATGAAAAAATAAAAAACCCTAATCATAACTGTTTCCCAAAATTCATCTCTAGACAGTTTAAAAAAACTCTTACTCGTGACCCCTTATTAAGCTGCATTCAAGACCTCATTACTGAACTCACCTAAAAAGCACAATACAATCTCATTCATGTTCGTACCAAGTCACGGGGGAAAATAACCAATAAATTGTGGACCTTTACCAAAGAAACCTCAACCCTAGCAGAAAAAAGCCATTTCTACAAGCAGACAGACGTGATTCCTTTTATTACAACCATCATTAAAGAAAAAAGTTAAAGTGGGACCCCATCCCACTACAAATAAATTTAAAGATCCATCCAAGAAAATTTTTTTCTTCCTTGTCCTACATTTTTAAAAGAAAGGCACTGTGTCAAAATGAGCTTTAGGTCATTGCCATCTAACCCCACTACTTCTCCTAAATAAAAAGACCCAATTCTTTATGTGATTCTTGCTTCCATTCCACTAACAGTTAAACATATCTTAATTAAAATCCCCAGACATTTTGCCCACCCGGGAATTTCAAAACAAAGAGAGCAAAAGGACTGGCAAACAAAACTTTGACAACATTCGAAACGGTATAAACTTTACAAAAGACATTGGCATTTATAACAAAATATAATGATAGCAGTACCCTGATTTAATACATAAAATATGTTAAATGGTGCTAAATGGCCTTAGTTGCTGACGCACCTTTAATTCAAAATATCTATCTATCTATCTTTTTAGTTTTTATCTAGTTTTATAGCTTATTGCAGATGGTAATTTACAGAACCTTAAATATTTTTTTAACATTCCTGGGGGGGTAATTACCCCCCTCTTAATTATGAAAAACTTATTAAATTAACAATTAGTTCATTATATTATTATGGTAAATATTATTTGTTTTAGGTTTAAATATATTTAAAATCTTTAAGTCTAAATTTTATACAAGCCTAGGTAAAATTTTAAATATTCCTAAAATTAAATTAAATTAACATAATTTTAAATAAATTTATTTAAGGTGTCTTGCCTTATCACGACAAAAGGCTTTTATAAATATAAAATATTCAAATTTTAAGACCTTTAGCTCCCCTAATTAGAAAGCGTATTTATACAAGCCTAAGTCAATTAAACTCAAACAAAAGACAATTTTCTTACTTTCTTGTGGTATGGTAAAATAAAAGAAACGTTTACTACAAATATCCAATAAAATATCATGTTGACTTTGAGCATCATTTACAAAGTTTTCATTTAATGAGCCAATAGGGTTAGTATTGGCGCTACAATAAGATAATTTATCCGATTGTAAATTTTTTAAAGATTTTATAACCATGTTTCTTTAAAAGTGTTAGACAAAGTTATGGTTTCAATAACACTAAAATCTTAAATTTTCATTTTCCTATTGCCTAATGTTTCCCATTTTTAATTGATACACAATGTTTCGGTTTTGTAAAAGTATCCCCACCCTTTTCAAGTGATAATTAAAAACTATTCTTAAAAGCTGACCTTTGGAATATAGCATTGAAAGTTTAATGGTTCCTATTTTAAAATTTAATATTACTTTTATTATTATTATAATTATTTTTTTTACGGAAAATGCGTTTAAAGGTACCACCTTAATATAATTTATATCAAAATGCAATTTAAACCATTTTTCATTTGTTTTATGCTTAGCTCTACAAACTTTTATTACGCAGTAAATGAAGTGTTCACTAAAAATACAACTTTTAAAAATCAGAGCAACCAAACAGCCAGTTTTACTTTATTGACTTTTAAATAAACAGGACAAAACGAATAAAAAAGTAAATTTCCAGACAGAATACATTTCATTTACATTTCACCGCACCCGAGCTAGGTTTAAAGGCAAATGAACCCATCTTCTTTATGGACAAGATATACATTTATACAGGAAATTTCTTTTTAAAATATACCACTTGTTGCTATTTTCGAAGTTATTATAATGGGACACTTTAAAAAACCCACAAACCCTGTCTTAAAAATAAAATTTTATATTATTATATATATATATATATAAATATATATATATATATATATGTATATATATATATATATATATATATATATATATATATATATATATAAAATTAAATTTCTAAATTTTAAATAAAATTTTGTGAAACTTTTTTAATTATATATTTTAATATTTTTTTTTTGAAATTTTTGAATTTTTTATTAAATAAAAAAAAAATATTTATAAAAAAATTAAAAAAAAAAAAAATAAATAATAACTTTTCTTTAAAAGATATCACAAAATTCATATTTGTTTATTTAATTTTATGTATATATATATATATATACATATTGTTATATATTATATTATATATATATATATATATATATATATATATATATTATATATATAAATATATATATATATATATATATATATATATATATATATATATATATATATATATATATATATATATATATATATATATATATATATATATATATATATATATATATATATATATCTATATATATATATATATATATATATATATATATATATATATATATATATATATATATATATATATATATATAATAGGTAATAATCTTCCTTCTTAATATTTTGGCCACTGCAGCGTTCCCGGGGTTCGACCCGGAAACCAAAAGCAACAATGCAATTTTAAATAGAACACCCTATATATTATTACATATTGGGGATCCTACAAAATTCTAAGTAATTTTCGTTAACATCTAGAGATCGGGCTGTAAGAACAACAAAAAATCGTCACGATCTCATATGCCCCCCTGATATAAAATGATTTAAATCGTGTTTTTCCCTAACAGCGTTCGATCTTTACCTATACCTATCTCCCCTTTTTTTTGGGAAATAATAAAATGACCTTTTTTTTCTTAGAAACACCCAAATTTTTTTTGGGTTAAAACAATCCATACCTGGATCTACATGCTATAAAAGCAATATGTTTTTACGGTTGTCCCAAATTTTATTTAAAGTTTAATAGTTAAAACTTTTTTTTTAAAATGCAACATACTGTATTTTTTTGAGTTTTTTTTTGGACCAACAGTTTGAGGTAAAATGTCCATACTATACCCATCTGGCACCTTCTTTAATCCAAGTAAATTTTTAAATTTTTTTCAATTTTTTATGTTCTTTATTTTTGCCTAATTTTTCTTTAAATTGAATTTTGAATAAGTTTAAGACTAAAATGGCACAACAATGAAAATTTAAATTTACCTATGGACAAAGTAGAACCATATAAATTATCATAATTATTTAATTTAATACGAAATACGAGGTGACGATATTTTGTTTCATTTTAAATCATCCGAGACAGCGTCCGAAATCCACAAATTACAAAAGAGTCTCAATAGTTGATAAAAAAATAAACTAAGGTAGGTAGGTATGCAGGTTTAAAAGGTGGATTTTTACGCCCTCCACTGCGACCGCTCGGTCTATTGTGGCTCACACCTTTTTATATTTCTCCCAATAGGATCGGACTTCTAATGAATTTAATACCAGATTGGAGAGTTCTTCCCATCTCCTCTTACTCGTGTCTTTCGGACACGGGCAATGTGTTCTGATGTGTCCTGTGTCCTTGTCTCTGGGAGTATGACGAGCAGACGATTAGATCCATCATGCCCTCCCTCTCGGTCTATTGACGTGGGTGTTTCGGGTCCTTTTTTACAGGAACCAGATATTCTTTCTGGGGCCATCTCCGGCCATTTTCTATGAAAACGTCTTTCGCTGTTTAAAGCCAGGAGCCTTTTTCCTATGAAAGGGGGTTCTTATCCCTTCTTGAAACAGGGGAACTCCTAAAACACCTGTTTTTTTTCGGGATGGATTGCTCCCGGGAAACAGGCCGGTGTAGGGCACCTTACGAAACGGATTCACCCGTTTCGGTTCAAAAAAACGCCCTTTCTGCTTGTGTTAAATTTGGGACCTGTCGAAACGGATTTATCCGTTTCGGTCAAAACAAACCTTCTTTTCCTAAAAGCGGTTCTGTCGCTCCTTTGAACTGGGAAAGAAAAGTCCACCACGGCAGAGCATTACGGTAGGCTAGATCTCTGAGCCCTGTATCTCAAAAAGCACTGTTGGGATCTGTTTTTAAAGGGACAGGATGTCATTCACTCATCCCGCACGGTATGCTAACACCTTGGTTAAAGCCTTGTGTTCATCTTAGCTTCGGATCCGGTTCCATACGGTGGGGCGAGTCGCCGATAACCAGCAACTCTAGCGCATGTTCCAAAAGATACTACTGGGCCCAACCACAACGACGATTTGGACACAGCGGTTGGGTAAAAATAAATTAAGCTTCACAATTAATACATTCTCAAATTTTAAAAAACGGTTAAAGATAAACTTTTTGTGTTCACATTATGGAGATCTGCGTGATCTCACAAGCTAATTCCTGACCTCCAACAAAACAATAACGAAAGTGCTCATTTATTGCTTGATTACAAGCAAATATGCAAAAAATTTTATCAAATTCTGGGTTTAAAAAAACCAAAAATTGGGGCGTCATTTCCTATTGGTTTGATGCAAAATAAAGCAGGATTATACGAGCTTTAATCTGACTTTTGTGGACGCTTGTTTACGTGTAAAAAAGCAACTTCATTACAATATTTGAAAATCAAAAATCCGATCACGAGTTATTAAAAAAAAAATTATCCAAATATAGGCCAAAAATATATAAATATTGTTTTAAAAAACCCGGATATTAATATCAACAATGTTTCAAATGACAAAGTCAAAAGGGAAAATTTTAAAAAATACAATTAATGTTTTGCCCGAAAAACACAAATGGTTATACAGGTTGTTCCTTAATGATATGTGAATATTTAGGTTGGAATCTTTCATGGTAAAATGTTCTTATAAACTATGGTCCAAATGTTCCGTTAGAAAAAAACGGGGTGTCAAACTTTAGGAAAAAAAAAGGAAATTAATTAAATATTTTCGAAAGCTCTAAAAAATATCTCAGTGATAATTAACACGTGGCTACAAAAATGCATATTTTTTTAATACAAAACAATTTTCAGCTTTAACAGTGGCGTGCGTACGGGCACTGACTTGAAAATTTTTTAAAAAAAAATTGTACAAATGTTTTTCCAATAAAAAATATTTTTTGAATTCGTTATTAAAACATAGAGCTTTCTTGAATTGTTTTCCTCGACGCACCTTTTTGGGGAAAAAAAAAAGATAAAAACTGTTTTTTTTTTCTAGAAAAATTAATCAAGATAATTACGCGATTCCAGGGGGAAGGAGGGCGAAAGCATGGATTAAGGGGGAGAAAGATTTTCAATTTTTTGTAATATTCATTTAAATTTTTTGGTTGTAATGTTTTGTTAATGTTGTATGTTGTAAGTGTAAGTTTTTTTTATTACATTTTCAACCCGTAATTTGTTTATTTTTCGTTTTAATCAAAGTTTTTTTTTTCTAAAACGTATCCAAAAAAATTTAAAAAGCACTCTCATGTTACATTAACGGTGATTAAAATATTTTTTTTTGGGAAAAAAAACCATTGGCGTCATTTTGTTTCAAAAAAAAAACCCTGCCTTCCCCCCTGTTAAAGCTAGAAATTTTTTGTATTGAAAAATATGCCTTTTTTCAACTGAAATATTTATATCACTGGATATCTCTGGTTTCCAAATATTAATTAATTTCCTTTTTTCCTAAAGTTTCCCCCCGTTTTTCAGATTGTTGTTTTAGGCATACTATCTTTTTTAGTTACACCCTTAAATATTCATCATTAGGAACACTGTATAATCAAATAAAATCGTGCGGGGGCAAAATACCAATAAACATCTTGTGCATATAAACAAGAACAGGAGCAGTTGATGACTTGCAGCCTTGCCCCTGAATCGGTTTCTGTGAACAAACTGCGAAAGCAAAAATAAGTTTGAAAACTTTTCAAAACCAGGTAAACAATTTAGTCGAGAAATTTCAACGAGCATTTAAATGCAAATTCCACCGAAATAATACTAATTCATAATATCAACATAAATAAACTTTATAATATACAGCTAAAAAACACCGCCAACAAAGAAATAAAATGTAATTTTTTGATAGATACAAGTGGGAATCATTAGGGGAACCAGGATTTAATAGTATTTTTTCAAAAGCTGAAATTATAGCTATCCACGATGATAAAGTTTGCGTCACGAGCGGGTGAGTGACGTAATTATCAGGGTATTAAAAAATACACCCCGGGTGAATACTATACTTTTTCTACATTTTCATAGGTATTTATTGAACAACGAAATATATATTACATACCGAGAGTGGTAAAGCCCATTACACACGATTCCCAAAATTACGGTACGACGTACGAAAATTCAAAATGGTAATGAGTACTTTGGGTTGTGTACTATACTTTTTCTACGACTTTATTTTAGTTTTTTATAAATAAAAGCAGAAGATTATGTAAACTTTAAATAATTTCAAATAATAATACAAACATTTGCGTTGTCAAGGCGATGCTATTTGTTTCATAGCCAGCTTTACGTAAAATCTATTAAGTTTTCAAGATTTTAGCTTCCCCCCGCTAATGCGATTGTGGAACTGTTGTAACATATATATATCATATATATTAATATATATATATATATATATATATATATATATATATTATATATATATATATATATATATATATTACGTAACTGCCCTTACGCACAGTTGGCTCTTTTCAGTATGTGTTTTGTAATTAGAGATTTACTGATAAAGTAGACGGTGTTGTAATTGGGCCCACTAATAAGAAAAAGAAAAACTTTTTATAAAATTCTAATCAAAAAAATGGGGTCAGTTGTAAACATTTTGGGTTTTTAAATACCGGTAAAACGGGTGTCCAAATGTCCCTATTTTAAAAACACACTATTATCTTTATACAAACCTTATAAGGTCCGGGGTTGTAAAGAAGATGGGCTTTTTTTTTTCAATAATGGTTTTAATAATTCTTTCATGGACAAATTTTTAAGGTTGACTTGAAACTTACATATATTAGACAGTACGGTTTTTATTGACTTTTTTAAAGACGTGTATACGTCCTTTGATGCTACTATGTAGAGGTCATCAAACCTGTGAAGTTAACTGAGTAATGGATCATTACTGGTAGGTAATAAGTGTTATCTATTTAAAATTAGTTAATAGTAAGCATATTATTAAACAGTGGTAGAAAAAAAAATTAACTTAACTTAAACAAAAAAATTTTGCAGGGATAAAAACCCTATGGAATTTAAAATTCAATTTAATTCCTTTCAGTGAATCCTTTTAACAGTTATGTTTGTCACATACCAATAACTTTTAACAGAATTTTGGGTACTAGATTTTTAGATCAATACGATTTTATAATTGATTAAAAAAAAAACAAATAAAATTTCCATTTTAAATAAGGTACAAAATTACAAACCAAACCGTATGCCCCCCCCGGTCGGGGGGCTGGGGGGTCCCAAATCCTTGTTACAGAAACCAGAAGTTTTTTGGGCCGTTTTCCCCGGGCTTTTCCTATAAAAGGGTTTCCTATCTTTTGTTTAAACCAGGAACCATTTTACTGGTTCTGTCCGGAATTTTAAAGGCGTCAAAAACAAATGCTAGGGCCCCATTCGATCAAAAAATGTCACCCCAAATTATGAAAATAAACTGTAAAGGTTTTTTTCCGTTTTTTGCGCAATAAAAATTCCACGAAATAATTTAATTGTTCCCACACACTGAAAAATCGTGTGGTTTCTTTATTTCTTTAAAAAAACCGTATTATTTTTCGTGTTCCCTTTGTGATTATATTTTGGGGTTTGCAAAGTTTTTGGGTTGATAAAACCTTTTATTTAGTGATTATGTTTATTAAATTGACTATATTTTATTTTTATTTTTAAATTCTAAATATCTAAAAAACTGACAAAAGGTTAATGGTTTTATTTTAAAACCCGGGGTAACACCCCGGCATTTTTACAAATTTTTCATTTTTAAATTTGGGTTTTTATGAAGGTCTAACGTTGGTAACCAAAAAATAAAAATTAAAATTATAATTATTGAAAATGATTTTAAGAAATTTTTTTTGAAAAGTGGGCAATCTTAACTATCTTTAGATGTTTCCACAAATGTTTTTTCTGTGGATTATTAAAAGAAATAGGTTTATTAGGTTTTTTATTTTTTTTAAATTTTTGTACATTTTTTAAAAAGGATCTATAACCTTTATATTCTCTTCTCCTTATATATATTTTTTTTTTTTCTGTTTTTTTAAAGGAAAAAAATTTTTTGGAAAAGACAATTTAAAATATACAGACCCCTCAATTGAATAAAAAAAATTTTTATTTTATGTTAAATTTCCCTTTTTTGTTTTTTTCGGGAATTTTTTTAAAAAGAAGAATTTTTGGTTTCAAAAATAACATTATCAATTTTTTAAGCTCGACATCCTGTAACACATAATTTTTAAAAGTTCTTTCAATGGAAAATTGGTTTTAAATTTTAACCCTGTTATTCTGTCTCATGATGTTTGTTTATTTAGTGAAAGTATATGCCGCAGTTAAAAAATTTTCTTTTAATGTAAAACAGAATCTTAGAATTGGGAAAACTCATTTACACATTTTCCCTTCATTGTGATAAGTTGAAATATCATACAATGTTTAAAATTATTTAAAAATCGGTTTTTTTTTTTCATTGGTAAATAAATAAAATATCGACCTTTAAAAAGAAGGCTGAAAGTGGCTTTTCCCTTTCCATAAATATCAGATAATGAAATCAATATTCAATAATTTTAAATATTCTATTTTAAAATCGTTTAATAACCAACAATTTTCTGCAAAAAAAAAAAACAGTGAATCTTGGGTTTGACATTTGATGATGTCAACTTTATAGAAAAATTAACACCCCGGACGTTAGTACTTAGACATCGCTTTGTGCCTGTCTCAGATAAAAAAAAAAAAATTATGGAAGTCCGGCCCCCTACATTCATTGCCAGCTCCTGGGCCCCCCCGGCACCCTCTGCCGCCTGGACAATTTTTTTCTAATATTGGGCTTCCCTAATTTCTTCCCTTTGGGTTTTGTCCGACTTCTGTTGGTTTTCCTTTCCTAAACACCTTTTGTTCGGGTGGATTGCCCTTCCCGTGAAACAGGTGTCTTGTCAGGGGGACCTTTCGAAAAAGGTTCACCGTTACGGTAGGCGCACCCTTTTCTGCTGGGAGGGTACCTCTCACGGTTTCTTTCGGTCCTTTTTGGTCCGCTTTCTGTTTGGAGCTGGGGAAATACTAGTCCACCACCCGGCAAAGCGGTTTACCTGGGCAACTCGAAACTCAGAGGCACCGTTGGGAAACCTGTTTAAGGGACAGGATGTCATTCCTCATCATCCCCAAAAAATTTGGGTTTTTAAAAATTTCTTGTGTTTGTCTTAACGAGATCCTGTTTCATACGTAGCAAGGGTTAAACCATCAACTCAAGCGCATGTTCCAAAAAATCCTACTGGACTCAAACACGACAACGACGTGCAAACACAGGAAGATTATTATATAGTAATGTTCTTACACCACTTGGTCAGGACACACCCCTATATTTAATTACTAAATGATTTAAAATGTATTATTGACAAGTTGTTTAAGGTATTTATACAGTAATAAATTTATTCTATTTTGGTCAGGACAACCCATGTTCTCTAACTGATTTGGTTTTTTATGTGCCCGTATTGTTTATATAAAAGAATGCCCCTTTCGTCAGGATACATGTCTATGTTTCACTCTTAACTCATTAATATTAAAAAATTATGTGTATATTATTTAGGATTATTATATATTTAAACTTTTGGGTTTTTTGGAACATGCCTATGTTTTACTATTAATTGATTTAAGAATATTAATTAAGTGCACTTTAATTGTTTAAAAAATTATTATATTGTTATATTCCATCACCATTTGGTCAGAATACAAGCCTATATTTACCACTAAGTGATTTTAGAGTATTAATTATAATTAAATATATAATTTAAATTTTGCTATAAGGTTACTCTTATTAGGTTAGATTTTATATCTCTCAAAGTAATTTTATATTGGCTTTTAAATATTTTTAGATTTTTTAATTGTGTTTGCTAAACAAAAGAAAAAAAAAACATTAGTATACCTTTGATCCTTAAAAAATCATTTAGTAGTTTTTCTTTCAAAAACACTGTTTTAGGATTATGTTTGATAAAGTAATATGAATTTTTAGTAGAGAATTTCGAAATTTCAAACCATTTCGGGTATTTAAGAAAATGTAGATGTCTACGATTAAAAATAATCAGCATCTGCAGTTTTGTCCCAAAAAAAATCAACCAAAATTTCCACTGTGCGTCGGTGTTTTGTTCCATATTTAAAAATCGGAGTACTTATCCTGCGCAAACCTTTTTAATGTAGATGAAAGTAAATAATATCCGCAAAGCTACTTATAAATTAATGTTTGTGACATTTGAAGAATGGAAATTCATCTGTTGGCAAAAATAAATTTAGTTAAAGGTCAATGTTGGGATCGAATTGCGGTTAGGGCCACTTGTTTGGATATGAAAAAAATTGCGGATCATATTTGAAGCCTTCAAATATTTAAACTTGTTTTTACTTCTTAAATAAATGATTTCCTTGGGTATTGACCAACATATGTACACAGTATAGATTCTTTACATATCTTAGCTTTAACACTTGTCATAATTTTAACATGCGTTAGATTATATTTTTGACAGGTTTAACTTTTAACATCCGTATGTCATTTTTGACATGAATCCTATTTTTGACATGAATCCTATTTTTGATAGAAGAACGATAATTTTATCGAGTGTTATATTTTTGACTATTTCACAAAACCAACAACATGGTATTACAGAGTCAATTTTTTGACATTGTCAAACTGATATTTTTCATTCATAATTTTTGAATTATCGGAAAAAAAAGAGTTCAAACAATGGAATTTGGTTTTACTAGATCGAAAAAAACAATTCATAACACGACCCCTTTATAACACGGCGAAATCGAAAAAATCTGTTTGGGGAAAAATTTTTCCCCAATTTTCTTGAGAAAAAATTACAATTTAGAAAAAAATATTTTGTCAGAAGATTTGGCAAAATTTTTAGAAGATTAGGGGTTTTGAAGAAAAGAAATGGAAGGTACAAAGAGTCTAGTAAAAAATCCTTGTGGAATACAGTGGACAGATGGTGCAAAAAAAAATATTTCAAAAATTTGGCAAAAAAGTGGATCCATTTCAGGACATAATATTTAAAAGCTCGATTGGCACGGATGAAAAGCGTCGGCAACTTCGGGCAAGGCCTAAAAAAGGAAAAGTGATTTAAAAAAGCATTTACCACCACAGTTTTTTTGGAAATGGTCAAATGTTACGACGAGGAAAACCCCATACGGATTACAAAAAATTTTTTCCACATTTGTTCCTTTGAACTTCCCCGGCTGGCAACAATTTTTGAAAATTCAGTATTTTAAAAAAAAAAATGGACCTCAAGGGTAGGTAACTAAAAATTGATATTTATTTTGTTTGCAAAAAAATAATTATTTTAGGCAACTTTTTGGAACGGGTTTAATATAATCCCATTTTTTCTAAAACTTCCCAGGAGGCTCAAAAGTTTGACAAATTAAAAGGTGAAAAAAAGAAAGCTAGAATAAAAAAGGGGGCAGTCAGTTATATTTGAAAAAGGAAAAAAGAGCAACTAATCCCATTTTACGCAGAGCATTGTTTTTAACTATACATCCCAACTGGAAAAAGGAATTTTTAAAAACATGCTTTTGGGTTTTAAAAACCTTATAAAGTGGACAAACAATCTGCTGAAAAAATTGGCTTAGATACAAAAACATTTAAAATTACCAATCATTCCCATCGATCTTTTGCAATCTCTACTTTAACAAAAAATGGAGTTGGTGATCAAGAAGCTATTAACCCGGACATTCTAGTACCAACTTTTAAAAAACCCTATCTTCAGCTGAATCAAAAACACCACCTAAATTTAATTAACAATTTGCGACAAAAAAGGAAAAAAAAACTTCGGCCTCTACAGTACTCAGGTCCAGGTACAAACTCAATCTCTGTGGTTAAAAAAAAAAGCGCCCAAACTAATAATTATTAAATTAAATTTATTTAAAAAATTAGGTGTTTTTATTGTTTTGATGGAATTTTTTTTTAAATAAAATAATTCTGTGTTCTGTTTATTTTCAAAATCTCATTACGGAAATAGTCAAACGAATCCCTCAAAAAAAATTTTTAGAAAATTTTTCTCAAGGTTTTATTGAAGTTTGTTGTTTTCTAATTTCGCTCATGAAATTTGTAATTTTTTTAAAAATTCATTTTCCCAAATTGCCAAGCAACAAACTTTCCTCATACCTTTCGAATTTTTGCCGAAAAATTTTTTTCTCTTGTAATATTATATATGACAATTTTTGTCCTAAATAGATATATTTAACAAAACATTATTACCTTTGTTAAGTAACTTATAGCCAATACGATATTTGACAGTCGTTACCAAATAAAACTCATAATACAAAAGAGCCGCAGAATATTTTATTTTTTTGCAGTATATTACATTATAATATTTAAATAATTCCTTACAACCAGTAAACTAACAGGATAGTTTAAATATTCTCAATATTTCACTAAATCTTAGCTTATGCCATTTCTGTTGATGATTCTTCTTTGATTTTATTCTGATCTAATTTTTTGACTGAAGCCGATCCTAGAAATAAGCATAATAACATAAATTGTATAAAAGTTTTAGAGGTGCGGTTAGTAATTGTATTACCTTTTCCCAGTAATACTTTTTCAAGGCCAATAATTGGAGATTCATAGATCATGCTTAGGATGAAAGCCAAACTATAGGCCAACAAAATGTCCGCTGCTGTTTGATATTCCTAAAACAAAAATACAAACATTTTAATATAAAAATTATGTCCTTAAATTAACAAAAGAAGTTATTAAAAAACTCCTACTATTTTAATTTTTAAAAAAATCACTCAAAAATATGTAAAAAACCATATTTTTAATAAAAACTAGGTAAAATGTTTAAGTCCGAATTAAACTCGGAACTCTAAAAATTTGTTCCGGCTGTAGAACCTTTTGGGACTTATAAAATTTTCAACTGGAAGGGCACCAAACATTGGGATCGCAGACGATCTCATCATTATGGCCCGGAAAATTTAACAAACTTTAGGGATAAAATGCAACAGGCTAAACTCAGTCACCAGATGGACGAGAAAGGAGGGACTAAACATAACCCCCTTCAAATCAGCCATGTTGCCTTCACCAAAAGGAGAAATCTAGAGGTCTTAGGACCCCGAACCTACAATTGAAGCAATCAAGATTGTGGGAGAAAAAATATTTGGTTGTCATCCTAGATTCTAAACTTACCTGGAACCAACATCTTGAAAACAAGAAAAAAAGATGAGATGACTCTAATGTTAATCAGACGATCTCATGGCAAGACATGGACCTCAAACCAAACGTGGTTATTGGTTTTACCATTTATTGCCTATATAACATCGCTCATTAGGTGGACAAAAATGCGACAAAGAACTGCTGTTACAGAACTGGCCAAGGTACAGAGACTTGCCTTAGCTATAACGGGAACAATTAAAACAACCCCAATTGCAGCAGCCATGGAATGTCTCTTAGACCTTCCACTTACAGTGAAATGGAATTCACTCTATTCCACTAGGAACACCGTACTTTTTCAAACAAAAATATGCTTTACTGCACTGTGCAAAGAAAATTCAGGAGGGCTTACGAAAACAAGCAGATCGGCAAATACCGACCCGGTCCAAGCTAAATGGAAATGCCAAAAAGAACTGGAGGTCGTGGGAGAAAGCAACAGGGTAACTCTCCTGTGGATCCGGACATTCAGGAATGAAGGCAACGAAAAAGAGGATGAGCTGCAAGACATGGATAATCCACCCATACTTTGGTTCAGTGACCAAAACCACGCAGGGCAAACTAGGATATGGATCCGAAACAAACACAAAAGAATCTGGAAACCTCAGTAGAATAAGACATGGAAAGGGTTTATAAGGAGCCCCCCAAAGGAACGAAGAAAGAACTACTCGGTAGGAAAAGACTTCGCATAACAGTGGGTTACTAACAGGGCCGATAACCTAAAGGACCCTACAAAGATAGGCTCATACAATAGGGAAAAATTTCAGAATGTGCGAGGGGAAAACAGCCTACCATCTGTGTGAATGTGAAACGTTAAATCACAAAGGCAGGCTTTTGGGTAACCAAATGAGCCCACAGGAAAAAAATCAAAAGTTCCGGGTTATACAGACTTGTAGAAGAAACAAGACTAATGGCAGGATTGTAAAAGGTTTTTTAAACCCGTATTTTGGGCTACATTACATTTTTTAATTTATATGTAATTGAATATTTTAAAGAAATAATATTTAAAAACATATTAATATTATAATTATACGTACCACGTTAAATACACTGGCGTAAATTGGTGTTCGTATACTAGCTGCGGTATAAATTTGTATTGCTCCATGGGAAATATAAACACAATATGTTAATCTTGCCAGTACTACCAGTGGTCTCCACCTTAGTAATGGATCAACCCAAGCTGTAAAAAAAGCAAAAATTTAAATCAGTAAGCATGTTTTTAAGAAATTTGAAAAAAATAATATTTCTTACTTTTGTCGGTCTTTGACAGCTGAACAAAAAAAATGTGACTCAAATCGACCTATTTTAACATTAGAAGTCTGTCATAACATATTGGCAAGATACTAACACATTTAGTTACCGGATAAAACTATTTAGGTGGTCATAGCGTTGACCATTACACCAATATAAAACGTCATTTTATAGTGTTTAAAAAAAAAATGAAAGAAAATAATTTTACTTTAAAATTGTATTTTTTTTAATAGCTAAACAAAGCAATTTTATATACACCGTGTTCAAAATTAAGTCGGCACTTTTTGCTTTTTTAAAGAGATACAAGTTGGTTAAATTAGCAAAGTTGTGTACATTTTTTTCGCTGATTACAATAACGATAATAAAAAAAAAAATGAACAGCAGATTACGAGTTATTCACAAAAATATACTTTTTCTAAATCAACACCTGTAATTGATGTTGTTCGAAAGAGAATGTAATTTTCTATATAATTAGTTATTTACATTTTTCCTAAAATGAAAAATAGCGGAGTTATTTCAAGTTAAATGTATTTTCCTAACTGGGCAGGCCGCTATGGCAACAAAAGATAACATGTGTATCCGCCATGATGTTTTATGACAACTGGTAAATCATAAGGAACAGTTCATTTATGCTATTTGTTTTATGTTTTGGAGAAGTTTGATATGATAGAATGCAGTGGCGGCTCGTGGGTTAAAAAAGTAAAGGGGTTGCAATTCTAATGGTTCTTAAAAAAAATTAATTCCAAATTAATAAAAATAAATAGACAACAAAAAATACGTGGCTGTGTGGCACACAGTTGTTTTTAATAAACTCAGATTAAATGTTCTGGAAAATTCCTTTTTATACTACTTGTACAAATTTTCTATTTTTAAATGGATTGGCCTCCCAAGTTTTTTTTTCCCTTTATCAAACTAAAGATCGGCCCCAAACGGCTCTGCAATTAAAACTTTGCACCGAATTCATTTTGAACACACAAAAGATTTCTTAAAAATGCCATTAGGCACCGCGCGATTACTAAAATAACTTATTCTTTAATAAATTGTAAATCAACCTGCCAGACAAAAAAGGTTTGCATTCGAACTGCAAACCTTATGCCTTACGAGAAATGCCAAGATAGAACTCCATATACCATACTCGTAATAAATCCAATTGGGTTTCATTTTGGTTGCAAATGCATCGGCTTAGGATGAGACGCGACGCGCCATTAAATCAATAATATTTTGGAAAGCAGTCAAGTTATTTTAATAATTTGGCTGTTATTTCCAGACAATATAAATACAGATGTTCAAATGAATTTTAAAGAAATTGTAACTATGTAATGAATAATATATATTTTTTTAAATTTTATTTTAAACCTTTTTGAGGTTGCAAACCTGCAAACCTAAGGAAGACCGCCATGATGAATGCTACATAATTTGCCAAAAAAATGGCATCAGGCTTTAGAGTGAAACTATTTTCAGAAAGAAATATGCTAAACAGAAAATATTTTTTACTTTTATAAAGTTCAATCAAACAAAAGTGTTTCTTAAGCGTAGAAATTAGAAAACCTTTATAATTAATCAACAAACAGAAATTAATGTTTTGGCATATTTAACAGTTTATCTGAAAACTCCACAAAAAGACTGAGGTCAGATCTTGATCTATGCTAAGGAATCATTAATAAAAAAAAAAAAAACAATTATGTATCCCACAAATACAGACCCACACAAACGGGTCCGTTAAGTTGGCCCCCCCAGTTAATATTTTTTACCCAAAATGCTAGCACAAAGGTTATAGCTAGCACAACCTGCAAACCCTTGGTTCAGCTAGCACACCCACGGGAAGCACATAATCGTCTCCCGAAATCGGGGGGAAGCCAACGCTAGCCCCCAGTTAATTTTTTACAAAATGCTAGCACACCAAGGTTATAGCTAGCACAACCTAGCACAACCACTGGGTCAGCTAGCACAACCACAGGAACCACATAATCGTCTCCCGAAATCGGGGGCCAACTTAACTAGCCCCCCAGTTAATATTTTATCCAAAATGCTAGCACACAAGGTTATAGCTAGCACAACCTAGCACAACCACTGGGTCAGCTAGCACACCCACAGGAACCACATAATCGTCTCCCGAAATCGGGAAGGGAAACTTAACGCTAGCTCGTCATTTTATATTTTTATCCAAACCAAAATGGCTAGCACGGCAAGGTTATTAGTCGATATAGGTAAGTATAAACGAGTTTTTAGAGAATATTTTTTTAAAGGTAAGTTGTTATTGAAACCCTTTTTACCCGACTGCAAACAGGGTTAGGTTTTTGCGGGTTTTGTGGGTGGTAGGTATTAATATCTTTATTACCTGTTATTTCCCAAAACGGCTGGACGGATTTGTAAATTAAGGTCCCGTTCGATTCGAATAGCCCAAGTGCTCTTAGGTGGGTAAGTAAAAAAAACATGGCAGACGCCATTGTTTGAACTAGGACAAAAAAAAATGTTCGGATATTGCAATATGGGTATTAAATTAAAGGTCCCCTATAAGGATTCTATAAAAAGTATGTGACGTTAAAAAAAAAAATTTCGGCGGTGAGTAGCCTTTGTTTGAAGTCAAAAAAATTTTTTGTTCGAATTTTGCAATATGGGATCAAATTAACGGTTTCGTTATAAGGATTCCAAAATAACTTGTAATATTCATAACTAAAAAGATTTATACTAAAAGTAAAAGTCAAAAACCTGACTGCATAGAAAAACAAGTAATTTATAAACAAATTAAGTAGAAATACCGAAAGAAAATAAAAATTAATGGCAAAAATTAAAACATATTGATAGATGTCCTTCAAAACCTAATGATACCATGCAGTCGGGGCATATAATTCAATGATAAATAAGTTATTTCATTTTAAGTCACTTTATGCGCGTCTGACTGTAAGTTATAATTATGTTCCATTAAATTTAATGGACCACTATCGGTATGTTTTAAGTTTCCATTAATATTGGTTCAGTCTTTTTAGTTGATTTCGCAAAATTACTTGTCTTTCATGCATTGGGTTTGATTTTTTAAATTCTATTTTTATTTTAATTGAAGAAAATGTTCTAATGGGTTTATTAACTTGTTTTAAGCGCTTGGGATGTTAAAGTCAGAATCTAAAATTTTAAAAATATAACCTTACTGTCCCGTTGAAAAAATAAAACTATTGTTGTGAAATTCCGATTAAAATATATTGTATCAAATGTAGTCTTTAAAGCTTTTTGCAAAAAAACACTTCTATTCTTATACAATCTAACATATCCAAAAATAAGTTCGACATTGTTTCGAAAATGTAATTAATGTGAAGTGTATCCTGTAACTATAAATCATTAATCAATACAAGATAGTATTGCTAAAGCCCTTCTATTAGCAAAATATTGGGAAATAATAAAACGACATTTTACATTTGCAGTTTTGTTTATTATATGACTGCTAAAAATTGGCAACGAAAAGAATACACAAATGAATACTAACTTATATTTAATACAGTGAGGGCCGAAGTCCGGAATCAATTTGATAGGAACGAATGGTTTTTCAGCGAAACGCTCAACACGTCAATTTTGTTTCTAATTGCCCCTTTTTTGGGCATACCCCAAGCATACAGAGTTACGCAAAGTAGCATATCAGCATCAACTTTTTTCTTATGGAACCCCTTGTATATTATTGCATTTTTATTGTCGACGGAGAATTCTAAACATTATTTTTATGCATTTTATTGTAAATACTTAAGACTTTGACAGGCTGTATCGTCTAAAAGTCTAAACGGTGGATCTTGAAGAAAACGTCTTACATGTCCCCATGGTACTATTTTACACCCGAATTCAAAATATCAACTTAATAACAAGTAGGTATCCAAATTTTAAAATCCGGGTACTACCGGTGAAGTAAGATATAGATATAAAAACGGTTTCTTTTTAAGACCCATCGTTTGGGCATTACAGTCCCCAAAAGTCTTGAAAACGAATTTTTTTGCAAATATCTCTAAACCCCTTTTTAATTTTTCGGTATAGGATAAAATTACAAAAAAAAAATTTTAAAAATTTTACGAAAACCCAAAATTTTTGCAGTAATATCAGGGTGTGTAATAAAAAAAAAATTGGGGAATGCTGATATGTATCTACTACTTGCGAACCCTGTTTTGCTTTGAATGTCATGTCCGAAAACGGGCAATTAAAAACAAAATTTGGGGCGTTTCCAGCATTTCTTAAAAAAACCATTCGTTCAACCCATAAATTTTTAATTTTTTTCCCCTTTTCCCTGTATACTGGTATTATAGGTCTCCCCGGGTTTACTTAAACATTGACTTTCATGGTTAAATTTATAAAACTAATTATGCCGCTATAATTATATTTGGTACTCCCTTAATTAATTTTAAATATTTGTGATTTTTTTTCTCAATACTGTCGTTTTTACTGCCTAAGTAAACCCACGAGATCCATACAGGGTGTCCATTTTTTTTTGTTTCCTTCTGATTGTTAGAGCCCTTATTACAAAAAAAAAAAAAAATGGTTTACTTTTAATGTCCCAATTTGTCGAGAAGAAAAAACGCCGTTAAGGGGAATTCTCATAGCCTTCTTCTTTTTTTATAAAACAGTATGAAAACTTTAAATTTGGGGAAAAAAAAATAAAATATTTTTCCTTTTGCTTTGGAAAACCCAGTTGGGGTTTTTTTTAAAAGATCTTGGGGCATGATCCATTTGTCGTTATGCCTGATCCATAGGAACCCCTCCCCTAAGTATTTGGATAAAAATTGCCCCTTTATATGCGCAAATCCCCCCAAAAAGGTAAAATCTTGTTTAGAAACCAAATAATTTTTAAAACTAATGTACCGGGGTTAAAATTAAAAAATGCTATTTTGGCATTTTCCAAAATTTGTGGTAAAAAAAAGAAAAACAGTTCTTTTAAGATCTTTTTCCGGAACTCATTTTAAAAAATTTTTCATTAAATTTTTTAAAATCAGGTTTTGGGACATTTTTGGTTTGAAATCCTTTAAAAAAAACAGGGGGCCGGAAAATTTTTTAAAAAAAACCCAAAAGTTGAAATTTTAAGAAACTTTTGGGTTAAAAATTTTAACCCCCAAAACTTGTAGGCAAAAAATTTTCCTGATGAACAATAACTTTTTTTTTGATTGATAAAAATTTTGGGAAGGGGGAAAGGGGGGGCCTTAGGTGAAAGGGCCCCCGGGCCGCGCAACATCCCCCCCGGGGAAAAAAAAATAAATTTTTTTTTTTAATTTTTAAAAAGTTTTTTAAAAACCTTAAAAATACATTATACATAAAATACCCACACAAATTTTTTTTGCCAGGTAATTACAAAAGGCGTATAAATTTTTGCCAATGGTTTGTAAATCTGCTATAAAAAAACCAAACTTTTTACGATTAATTTTTGAAGCAATGATACTATTTAGTAATAGAACCAACATATTTGGAGCTTTTCAACCTCCCGCATACCCTTTTTTCAATCCACAAAGATGTTTTTGCTTAAACGTATGGTGCTGCCTCATTGGATCAAAAATTGTCGGACCTGTGTTTTTATAAAGGATCTTTAACAGGCAAACAATATCTGAATTGACTAAAAACTGTTAAAGGATTTTTTGGATTTTGGCCAAATATAGCCATTATTAGCATAATATTTTTTATTAATGTTACTTAGTTATGCGTTATTTTAAAAAAAGGTTTGACAAATTATTTTCTTTATGGCGGATTTATTTAAATTTGGTTTCTGACATGGCGTACTACGATATAATTTGTAAAAAAAAATGCGATTTTAAAAATTCCAGGCTGCCTGCGTCCAGTTACGAAATTGCATTTAAATTGAAATAAATCTACTATTTATCATCTATTCATCAAAAAAAATGTTAATAAACTAATTGTATAGAAAAGTACACTATCTATCAAATTAACGCAACAAATACAGGTGGTTGCATTTAAAAAAAGTATATTTTTGTGAATAACTCGTAAATCTGATGTTCTTTTGTTTTTCTATTATCGTCATTGTAATCAGCGTAAAAATGTACACAACTTTGCTAATTTAACCTAACTTGTACCTTGTATAATAAAAAAAGTTAGCAATAGTGCCGACTTAATTTTAAACACGGTGTATAGTTAAGTAAGCTTAACTCAATGTATTTTGAAGCCATTAAGGAGTATATAATAATGTCTATACATTTTTTGATTATCCCGTATATCACTTAACGAACACAGATAATGTTTTTAGGGTAAACATATGTTTCAGATTTTAATAATATTTAAAGAATGATTTTAGTTGTCATTGCACTTTTTCTAGCCCCTACAGAGTAGCCTCAACTACAAAAATAACTTAAAATAGTGCAATTTCGGTAAAATATTATTGTGCCAAAATAATTTTGTTTATACACAGAAAGTTTAAAGGTTAAAACAAAGGTTGAATTATTTATTTTTTTTTTAATATAGTAAATTAAAAAGCATACTATATTCCATAATTTAAATATGTTTGCTTTTACTCTATATGGAAAATGATATATCAACTTACTTCCATATCCTGACGAAATAGCAATTAACATCCAGGCAATACAAATACTCCACGCAAAATGATACAGAGAAGCATATAATGCTGTAAATAAAGGAGGAATCTCCAGCAGGTAAAAGAGAAAACCTGTATATAGCGATGCTATCATGATAGGAGCACATAGAATCCAACCTAAAAGAAAAGTATACATAACTTTATGCAAAAAATTAAAATCACTAAATAAATAAGGATGCCAAGAAATGACAGGTTAAAACTATTGCTTTTGTGTTTGTTTAATGTAGTATCTTGAATCTAGTAGTATCTTAAAATAGTAGTAGTATCTTAAAATAATTTGGAAGTGCCGATATCTTTTAATTAACTGCCTGCTAGCAATAAAGTTGCCCTGATGTGGAAGTAAAAGATGAAGGTATAGTAGGCAACAAAATTGCCGACCAGTTAGCCAAAATAAGTGCTAAGGTTTCGTTTTACAGAGGGAACCTTTCTGGGCACAACTTTAGGCCATCTCATGAAAAATCTTAAAAATGGGAAAGGCGACAAAAAATACAATGCTCCGGATCAAAGAGGCAAAAAGATTCATTTTTTATTCGCTTAGGGTCGGGTGTTTTAATGTTAGATTATCTTCATTTCTATGGTTTAAACTTAGTTAACGGTAGAAACTAAGTTTAAACTTGAGATTTTGTAATCGGTACCACAAAATTGTAAACCAAAAGGTAGAATAAAATGGAAAAGAATAATGAATTTGACTCTTGGTTTAATCTTAAGATTTTTTTTCGCAGTTTACCGACATTTTTATAATTCAGGGCCAAGAAGCTATTGAAGCTTTAGAAAAACAAACACGGAATACTCACTAATTTCTTGATGGGTCATGGCCCTTTGATTTTAGGAATTCACAAAAAAAATCAACCCAAAAATATAGAAGTGTGTAAGCTTTCACGGCCGACTTTAATTACATTATCTGGGCTTTCCGGGCTTATTTGCCGTGGTCTGATGGTATTTCTACCTGACGTTCCGTCTACTACTGCGGCAGACATTATCAAAGGTGGGTCCGAGGTCGAAGTATTCTTCCTGACGGCTCATGGTTGGCCGTGAGCCGTCAGGAAAAATACTTCGACCTCGGACGATTCCCTCTCTTATGGTCATTTAAAAAATAAAAAGTGGTGGATTCTTTATTATACAAATGTCATTATAGCAGAAACCAAAAAATATTTTTTTTGCAAAATGGCGGTTTCTTAACAAAAGGGGTAGGTTTTTTCAGTTGTTTTTTAAATTTTACAAAATTTTAAAAATAGTAAAAATTAAAAATTTAGATTTTTTGTTGGTTCCTGCCATAAAGGAATTTATAAAAAAAATTTAATGCTTACTTTCAAGAAAATTGGTCAAAAAGAACTTGTGACAAACGTTTCGAAAAATGTAGTTTAAAAAAAACGTTTAAACTTTTAACTTTTGATTTCAGCTTCATTGCGCCGAACAATAACTTCAGCTATAACTTTTAAAATTATTCGAATTTCGAAACATTCTTTTAAGGGAATATTTTTGGACAGCTAAACTATCAAAATATAAAAAAGATTTTTTCAACTTTCTAGAGTAGAAAACCGCATTAACTCGGCAGATGCAGAAATACTTTTAGGAAAGCAGTCTTAGTGCCCGAATATATGAGTAAACTTTTTTTGTAAAAGATTTTACTGACCTTACAAGATAAAATACGTAATAACTTAGGATATACACTTTTTAACTTACCAATTTTTACT
>JAHBCN010005675.1:0-53876 GCA_019359885.1 Listronotus oregonensis | reverse complement strand
TTTTTTTAGTTTTTCGGGCCTTACGTGTTTTTTTTTCTTTCCGTTTGGATTTTTATTGTTTTATAAAATTTCATTATTTTTTAAGCTCAACTCTTATTTTCCTTAAAGGGGGTTTTTTTTTTGTTTTTTAATTCTTTTGGGGTCACCCTATCTTTTCTCTTTCACATATTATTGTGTGAAAAATTTTATTATTTAATAAAAAATTAAATAAACCTAAAAATAAATTATCATCTTTTTTTGGTTTTTTCACCGGGGGAAAATACCCAAAAAATACATTCCCAATTTTAGGGGGGCCCCCGTTCGTGAACCCCCTTTTGCCCGGTCCCCCAAAATTCCCAATAAAAGGCTTTATTATATATTATTTTTTTTTTTTTTTCCGAAAAATTATGGCTTTTTAATTTTGGGGGTTTTTTTCCGGCGGTTTTTTTTTTAAAAATTTATTTTTTGGGGTTTGGTTTTATATTTTTTTATACATTATTCTTCTTAATTCGGTTTTTTTTTTTATTTAAAATTTTTAAAAATATTCTATTTGGAAACAAAAAATTTTTGTATTTGAATTAACCCTCTCTTAAAGGGGTTTTTTACGGTTTTTTAAAAAAAGAATTTTTTTATACAAAAAAAAAACATATTTAAAATTAAATTTAAAATCTATCATAACCCATAAATTGGCCCGGGAATTTAATTGATTGAAAATAAAATTTTAAATTTGGGGCTAAAATTTAAAAATTTAATTACCCTTTTTAAATTTTAAAAAATATATATTTATTTTAAATTTAAACCTTTAAAAGGCCCTTTACATTTTTTGGGTTTTTAATCCATAAAATTAATTATTTATTTTTTGGACTAAATATAGGGGCCAAATAATAATTTAAAAAGTTATTAAAATTTAAAAATTTCCCCCTTTATTTTTTTCAATTTAAAATTAATATGGTTTTTTGTTTTTTTATAATTCCCCCTTTATAATGACAATAAAAAAATTTTTGGGTTTTTAAAAAAATCTTATACCAATTTTTCCGGAAAGGGGGGTTAAATTTTCCTTTATCTCTTGTGAATATATTTTTCTATACATTTTTTACCCTATATTATAATGTTAATTAATAATAAATAAAATGGTTTTAAACTGATGGGTTTTATTTTTTTTTAAATATTTCTACCTAAGAATGTCCCTTTGAGGCGTAACTTCTTCATAATAATTTAGTGATAGGTTAATTAATGTGTAAACATCCTTATTTTCAAAAAAAACATTTTCGGTTATCCCAACCCTTTTAAATTTCTAGACTTTAAAAATTTTTGTTTGATTATTTCTTTTATTAATTATTAATAAAATAATCAATATTCGTTATAGGCTAATTTAGCCATTTAATAAAACCAAAAGGGGAAAATACGTGTGATACACCTTGAATACTCTTGGTCTTTTTTTATTATGTATACACCCTTTTAGCATTTATATTTAAATACCCCGGGGGCCCCGGGGGAAATTTAAAGCTTGAAACAGGTGTTCGTCACGGGCGTTATACGGTTCAAACCCCCGGGACTTTTTTTTTAAACGCCCCCGATGACGTCGAACCCAAGAGGGGCTGCCAACAGCTGATGATGACGTTTGACAGGTAACTAAATATAGTTGGTTAAAGATGGTGTAGTCCCCCGCCCTAAGCCCCAGGCCTAAGCGGAGGGGCCCCACATATGACGTAATACCTTAACCTAAATTTCCCTAAATATTTGACATTTGACGGTTGACGGGTGAAAACCGACAGATGACATTTGACTTTATAAACGCATCCCAAACCTTAAAATATGACTAGCCCAAGATTCCTAAATAATAATGACGTCATGGACCGGAAGTCGGCCTGTCTGTCAGAAGCGACGCAACGTCTACTAACATATAACACAGACTGTTATAATCAAACTTCTCAAGGCAAAAAAAATTATACTAAAGAAGATATTTTAAGATGAACAGCTTGTATTTTTGAAGAATTGAATAAAAGAAAACAACGTAGAAATTTTCTATCTCACCGTATAGACAATTGTGATCAGGACCTAATAAGAAGGAAAATTATATTGTCTTTATAAAAGCGAAGTTGTTCCTACTTTGGATAAACTGAAAAAGAACCTAGACGAAGACGAAACCAATATAAATATTTTGTAAAATGGGATTTAAATACCGCAAAATGACAAAGACAAAGTAGTAATGGAATTGCACAGATTACGCACTTGGATATTTAATTACTTTCAAGAAATTAAAAGATATAGATTAGAAAACAGATCCATAATTTACCTTGATAAAACATGGTTCAATACACACGACACTATTCAAAGGATGGGTTGACTTCAGTCAAAACTGTCAGATGAAAGCACCTTCCAATAAGGAAAACGCAGTTCAGAAGACGGAATTGTCCCAAACTGCTTTGCTGTTGTCTGCAAAAATTTAAAGGATTCCATTTTTTTAATATAAGACAGTTCTCTACTGCTGTTTTTTATGATATATTAGCATCAACATACGAGGATGGTTTGAAAAGTCCGTGCAAAGTCCGAAGATGGCTCCACCGGCGCGTATCGAGGTCATGTTAGTTAGTTGCATCTGTTGAATGAACTCACACCAAGTGTCAGCCATATTGGTCTATTTCTTTGTGTTTGGATTCTGTGTGAATCAAGGAAGTCGAGTGATTTTCAAGAAATGGACGAAAAAGATTTTCGTGTGGTGATTAAACATTACTTCATGAAAGGTAAAACGCCTCAGTGACTAAAGAAAAGATTGATAAACATTATGGTGACTCTGCACCTTCTATTAGAAAGTTTACAAGGTGTTTCAAAATTTTCGGACTGGCCATATGAGCACAAGTGACGCTAAACGTTCTGGACAGCCTGTGAAGGTCACGACTCCAGAAATCAATGACCAAATCCATGATAAGGTGATGGATGACAGTTAAGGTACGTGAGATTGCTAGTGCTGTGGGCATCTCGACTGAACGGGTACATAATATTTTACATGAACATTTGGACATGGGAAGGCTATCCGCAAGATGGGTGCCACGATTGCTCACGCTTGACCAAAAACGGAATCGTGTGAAGTGTTTTGCAAGGATGTTTTTGCGCTGTTCAGAAGAATCCGGAGGACTTTATGCATCGTTTGTGGATGAAACATGGATTCATTACTATACTCCTGAGACCAAACAACAATCTAAGCAATGGGTTACCAAGGGGAATCTGCACCAAAAGCGAAGACCGTTCCTTCGGCCGGAGAGGTTATGGCGACTGTCTTTTAAGATTCGCAGGGGATAATCCCCATCGACTATCTGGAAAAGGGTAAACTATTACAGGTGCATATTATTCATCATTATTGGAACATTTGAAAACCGAGCTGCAAGAAAACGCCCACGATTGCCGCACAAAAAGTGCTTTTCCATCACGACAAAGCACCAGCACACACCTCAGCGGTTGTGGTCTCAAAATTAATGGAAATAGGATTCCAACTCGTTTCACATCTCCCCTATTCTCCAGACTTGGCTCCCTCGGACTACTATTTGTTCCAATTTGAAGAAAATGGATGGCGGACAAAGATTCTATTCAAACGAGGAAGTGATTGCAGACACTGATCGATATTTTGCAGACTTGGACAAATCCTATTATTTGGAAGGGATCAACAAACTGGAACATCGTTGGACGAAGTGTATAAGCCTAAAAGGAGACTATGTAGAAAAATAAAAAAGGTTTACCCCAAACAAGTAAGTAGTTTTTATTTTTGCACGGACTTTTCAAACCTACCTTGTATACACCTATTCTTCACACGGACAAAATACATGTTTCAAAGCACATGGTCTCTTAAAAGTACCAAACATGTCAAAAAGTTTTGGATAAAGGTATTTTGTGTATTTAAGTCTTAGATTCATTAATATGTTTTATAAAAAGGTGAGGAATAGTAACAATATTATAAGATTTAGGGCTTAGGTGAAAGGGTGGATTCTTGAGAGCGAAGTAGACTTGTTCTTAAGTTGTATACAATGTTGGAGCTTTTGACAACAATTGTGTGTCTTGAGGTTTGGCCTTTGCCTCGTTTCTTTTATGCGACAATTTAAATAGGAATAAAATGTTCCATATGGTGGATGTACAAAAATAACATTTATTATCAATACGACGAACACTGTTTTAACAATTTCGCACGGATTACTTTACAAATATTTATAACTGTCCTTTCTTTACATTTTCCTTTTTATTTATAAATTAACAATTACCAGAAGTCTACACATAGAAACAGATAATTAAAATTAAGTTTAACATTGCAATGTGTATTAAAAGTATAAACGATTGTATATTCTAATCAAAAATTATTACGGATTTTTTTTTACGTTTTTTTTTGGTTTTAGGTAAGTTCCTCTTAAATTTATAGATACATATTTGTATATTAACTTTAACAACGAAATTTAAGACAAACTTAAAGCAGAATTAATTGCAAATATTTTAACCATAGGTTCATAGGCAATGCTTTTTAATCTTATAGGATTTTTAGACACAAACTCTATTAGATTTAAATAATACAAAAAAAATATTTCAAATAAAAATATTAAGTTAATGTATATGGATGAAACTTCCATAATAAATTTTATAAAAACTTTTTACTATGTATATGATTTTAATTACAAAAAAATTAATCTTTTTTAGAGTTTAGAGAGAAAAACTTTTTTATAAAAAGTGCTCTTTATTATAAATAAAGATGTGTCAATCTGGGTTTGTGTTAATTATACTTTTTTGCATATTATTAATACTAGGATATTCTTAGATTACTTAAAAATAACCCTTTTTGTTTTTAAAAATAATAAATGTATCTGTCACAAAAATAAGGTTAATTTTTTTTGCATTGCGCCATAGATATATATAAAAAAAATCAGAATATCTTAGACATATAAATAATTTTTATTATCGTATAACTTTTCATATCATGATAACGTGACCAATCTGTTACCAAATTTTTAAAACTTTAATGTTGTTTTACTTACAATCTGTGAGCTTGGTGTGTTGCACTAGTCTATACGCTGGCACCTGAACTAAAGTGGTGAAATCTAGTAAAAATTTCAAAAAATAATTTTTGACAAATTTATTTTATGACCTTTTTTGGGATTTTTAAAATTATTTTTTATTAAAAATAATTGGTTTAAAAAACAATTTGTATTCAATTATTTGTGTTGTTTTTATTTGGCTGTGATTTAATCACTTACCAAATTATTATTTTTTTATCTTGGGATAATTTACTTTTTATTTAGGATAAAAATTGTTATGCTCATAATAGGACAGATCCCTTACCCACTTATTAAGTAGGTATTCTAGTCTATAAAGGTAAAAAAATAAAAATAAAAGTATATTTCGATAGTTTTAATTTTCAAGAATATCTCCAAAGTTGTGGTTCGGCGCAATGAAGCTAGAATCGAAAGTTCTGAGTTCAAAGCTTCAAGTGCTTTAAAAGAAGGAAGAAGTGCTCGTCTTTCGGAATGAAATTTGTTTAATATTTAATTTGCGGTCAAATAAGGCTCGATGTATGCAGCTGGAATCGCTGATTGAAGAAATGTAAGTAATATAAACTGTTCTATTTGTTAGTCTACCTAAAACTTAACTTAAAATTTTAAACACCTTTTTTTCGAAACAATTTTTCTTGAAATTTTGTCACAAAATTTTAAGTTTTAATTGACTGATTTTATTGAAAGCTGGCATGACTTTTCTTTATATATATATATATATATATATATATATATATATATATATATATATATATATATATATATTTTTTTTGATTATTTGCTTTCTGAACCATTAACATATATTCTTCAATTTACTTGAGTTTTGGTTCACATTTATTTTGAAAATTAAAAGGTTATTTTTAATTTTTCATATTGTTAATTACAAACGTTTCGGCAAAAGCCTTCATCAGTGTTTATACATCTTAAATTAATATGGCAGTGGTTACTTTTATATAATTATAACTTTTCTTTTGTGTATTACATAAAATGATCTTACAATTTTTCAATAATTAATTATGTTTTTGGCTTACCCTAGAAGGAAATCTGTCCATTAATAATAAACTTCAAAACACTTATAAACACATACATCTACAAACATTTGTTGCACAAAAAAACCCTAAAAAAACATGATATCGCCGTGTGTCATAAAAGCCACAATATTTCCAAAAGAAAGTCTTTAGCTCACTAAAAACTAAAACCCTAAACACCAAAAAACTCATACTATCTACCAAATTCCATGTAACGACTGCCCTAGTGTCTATATTGGCCAAACAACACAATATCTCAAAAATCGATTAAATGGGCATAAATATGACAAGAAAATAAAACAGCTTTAAACTAAACACGAAAATGAAGCAAAGCATACTTTAATTATCAGGACACAAAAATTTTAAGAACGGAACCAAATCAGAAAAAAGGAGAATTTCTAGAAATGCTTTTCATTAAAAAACATGAAAACTCTATAAATGATAAAACAGATATTAAAAACCTAAGCCAATATTACTACAACGTCATTAATTATCAGTTTTATCGTATCATGCAAATTATTTTTCCCACTCTCCTTACACTCAAATAATATAATAACTTTTCTTAAAAAAACCTATTTTCATATTTAATCTTCATAGCTAAATAAAACAACAAATACTATTCTTTATATTTTAAAAACTGTTTTTAACATTAATTGTAAATTAAAAAAATGTTTTGGACTCTTATCTTGTCTCAGGATACGGAAGGAACTGCTTACTACCGTTTCAGTATAAATAAATATTTTAATTGTGCATGTCCTGAAGATTTTAAATGTTTGTAGATGTATGTTTATAAGTGTTTTGAAGTTTATATTAATGGACAGATTTCCTTCAGGTAAAGCCAAAAACATAATTAATTATTGTAAAATTGTAAGATCATTTTATAATACACAAAAGAAAAAGTTATAATTATATATAAGTAACCACTGCCATATTAATTTTGATGTATAAACACTGATGAAGGCTTTTGCCGAAACGTTTGTAATTAAACAATATGAAAAATTAAAAATAACCTTTTAATTTTCAAAATAAATGTGAACCAAAACTCCCAAGAAATTAAATTGAAGTATATATATATATATATATATATATATATATATATATATATATATATATATATATATATATATATATATATATCTATAGAGAAACCAATAAAAATAGAAATTTTCAATTTTTGATATTTTAAAAAAATCGGAAAAAATACAAAATAACTGAGAAATCCTGCTTTTTTTGAGATCCACCATTTTGCAAGAATTTTTTTATTTTTTGTCCGGTTTCTGTCATAATGACATTTGTGCTGGTAAAAAATCAACGATTTTTCATTTTTTAAATGACCAAAAGAGACGGAATCGTGACAATATTAACATGCCCTTTTTTCCCCTCCACTTCAACAGCGTGTAACTTTGTAAAATATGTCATTTTCTTTTAAATTTTTTTGTGTATTCTTAAAATACGAATAAATGAATGTTAAAAAAAATAAATGGTCAAAATAATAATTGTTTTTTATCGATCGTCAAAAAACGCCTGACATTCGGAGTTCTAGACTAAATATGGTTAAACTATTTAAATTTTTTTTTTAATGTGTGATAACCCAAACATGCAAATTAATAACCAAAAAATAAAATTACGTTACCAGAACTAACCAGAACTAAACAAAAGTAACCAGGACTAACCAAAACCAAAGGAATTAATTGATACTTATATTTTGTTGGCAGAAAAAATAATTCTTCTGGTAACACAGTTTTTTTTTCGAGCATAAAGCAATTTTTTGCGAATAATTTATGATTATTATTTATTTATTTAAAATACAAACTGTTATGAACTTGGATATATCGTACCTACTTGGCGTAGTTGTCCATTTCGTGAACTGGATATCCAGTTCGTGAAGTGGAACCAGATAGTGTTATTTCACTATCTGGACATTTTTCATGTCCAGTTCATGAAATGGATATGAATTTTTCCACTTGGAGAAGAAAGACTATAAAACACCATCTGGACACAAAAATCATCCAGTTCCTTTACTGTATATTTGGCATTTGTCCACTGAGTGAAACAATCAGTCATCGGTGTTTTGAATGGCATGAACATTATATTGAACTACTAAAGCAAAAATGTTTAACATCAAAGATAATTTTTTAGGCTTCTAACTAAACTAACCACAACTAACCAAAAATGTTGGGTATTACAGTAAATAGATAAATGCCAAATACACAGTACAGGAACTGGATTATTTTTGTGTCCAGATGCTGTAATACCGTCTCGTTTCACCAAGTGGTAAAATTTCATGAACTGGACAAAAATATTGTCTGGATTGTAAAATAAAATATTATTACACTATCTGGTTTCACTTCAGGAACAGGACATTCAGTTCATGAAATGGACAATTAGGACAGATACCTACATATATTTGAAAACAAATAAGTAAATTTAACATAAAAGAAGTATTTTGAAATTCGATATAATAATAAGAGAATTAATTTTAACGACAAAAATTTAGTATAATGATTAAAAAGGTATTTCCTTTTTTTATCAAGTTACATAACTAATATTTTCTTAACGGAAAAAAAATTAAAAAAGAGGACTGAAAAAGTCTTTTTTTTCCAATTTTTTTTTTTGGAGATTGTTAAATCAGTTTTATTAACATGGTTTTAACAAGTTTCAATATTTTGTGTACTTGCGAATACAAATACAAATCTTGCCACATTCTTTTATAATTCGGCCGTTGTTAGCGGAATAAATTCAGTTACTGTTTGGATTATCAAAAACCGTCAATCAAAATGCTAGTGCTAAGTGCACAGTTGTGTGTGTTTGAGTGGAACAAACAATAAATATTTGATCAGTTAGGTTTATCTGAAGATGGTGAACGGTTTTCAAAATTATTAGTTCATGGCATAAGTAAACATCTCTAAAAAATTATGGCTCAAAGATTGATAGGTAATGGTCACTTTAAAACTGCGTAGGCGAAATAAAAAAAAGAACAGGAAATATTTTATGTGGATTGTCACGTATTGTTATAAAATTATAATACAGTTATTGCCAAAATGGCCTAAGCTTTTAAAAATTTGCCTCTTACCGATTTTCAAGAAAATGGAATATCAAATATACAAGGTCAGTTAATTTTCTGCTAAAAATTTTATCTATTTCTTCCTGTTAAAACAGGTAATTTTTACATGTTAAAAATTGTTTTATTTTTTTTTAATTTCTGTTTATCATTCTGTACCAGATATATTTATTCAAACACTAACACACAGAAGGAGAGAGAGAGAGAGAGAGAGAGAGAGAGAGAACTTTGCTTAAGTCGTAAACAAATTTGCGTGCTTGAGACTAAAAGAGAATTGCTACTTCTGAAGAAAATAAACACTTTTTACAAATTGTCTATTTGGTCGGAATAAGTTTATGAATATAAATTATTTTGCAGCTTATTTATTGAAATGAACAAGAAATGGAAATTAAAAACTGAAAAAATATATCCATTTTTAATTACCTAAAAATTAGAATCGGTTTTCCCTATTTTATGTAAAAAATACCAAATTGTTTTAAGTATTGTTACAAATGCTGCAACAGGGGAAAGTAGTTTTAATAAATTGAAAAATATTAAATCGTAATAGGTCGACTATGGCTGAGGAAAATTGACAAGCCTAGCTTTTCTCAATATTAATAGAGATTATTGATTTGTACTTAACCACATGACCACAGACAAATTTAAAACAACAAAAAGCAGGTGAACTATTTTGTCAGACTGTAATATTTAGTTTTGGATATTATTTGGTTTTAAGTATAAAATTACTAATCAAAAAAGACATAAGTGTTGTTATTATTAATAATATTGTTTTTAAAAAAGCAGATCATCCTTTAAAGCTTGCTTCCTTCAACCGAGAAAGGCTGGCTAAGACACTGAAACTCATAATTATCTAATAAGTGTTAGAAGTTTTAAAAATTTAATTGAAATATATGTCAATATTTACTATTGGTCCCATTTTTCTATGATCTTACATGATATCCGTCACAGAAGATCCACATCTGATCTTCTTTCCTTTGTCTTACACACAACTGGAACAAGTCCCTTGATTTTCTTGGTGAACCCCAGATCGTTTCTCTTGACATATCCAAAGCTTTCGTTCAGGTCTGGTGGGATGGGCATCTTAACAAACTTCCTTCTTACGCTTTTCCACCTAAGCTTTGCTTTTGGCTCTCCAGTTTCCTTTCTAATCTACGTGTATCAGTTACTGTCTTCCAGCTTCTACCAAATTAATGCTGGGGTGCCTCAGGTCTCAGTGCTGGCACTTACGCTGTTTCTTCCACACATTAACGATCTTCTCTCTTCCACAATCAATCCCATTCATAGTTTTGCTGACGATAGTACCCTCCACTCTAGTATTCAATTTTCAGCCACCATGTAATTCTGATTTGGGAAACAAGTGCAGGTCAATGCAGATATCTCTTTTACAAGACCTCAAACTTATCTTGGATTGGGGTGCAAAAACTGTTGTTCAGTTTAATGCCTCGAAAACACAGTCATGTTCGCTGTCGCGGAAAAAGTATGCCAATGCTCATCCATTACATATGAGCGGTCAAGTTCTGCAAAACAAAGAGTCGTTTAATATTGTCGGCGTTCCTTTTGAGAATAATTGCATAAGCACATTACATCCATAGCCTCGGCATCTTCAAAAAAGCTTGGATTCCTCTTTCGAGCCAGAAAGTACTTCTCTTCTTCCAATCTGCATACTCTATATGTATTCTGGAACCGGACCCTCTTTAGAATATTGTTCTCATGTCTGGGGAATGGCGTCCCATACAACACTTAGCATTCTGGACTCCATTCAAAAAGGAGCGGTTCGTCTTATTAATGATCCCACGCTTACAGAAAGGCTTCCTTTTCTTGCCCACCGTCGAGCTGTGAGGGATTTGTCGCTCTTCTATAGGTATTTTCACGGCTTCTGCTCAGAGGAGTTGGCCAGTATAATTCCTTCTCGGCAGCTCCCAGCAGAGCAACAAGTAGTGCAACTTTTATGCGTCCTTTTACAGTTCAGTTAAAGAGGTCCCGAACTTCCCGCTTTTCCCGTCCCTTCATCCCTAGAGTGTCAAGACTATGAAATCTGTTGCCCGCAGCAGTTTTTCCTTCTGCTCCCAATCTCCAAATATTTAAGTCCCGTGTGAACAAAATAATAAAAATCACCATATACAGGCGTTCGAGAATATTTTGCCAAATACCCTACATCTATATGAGTCGCAATCAGGGCCTAAACTTTTTTAAAAGGTTTTTTTAATAGCAAGATAATACTATAAAATAAATAAGAAAATAAATTAAACTAAAAAATATAAATAAATACTAAAAGTCAAAATGTCGACTATTTTTTTTTTAATGTATAATGCGTTTTTTAATACAAAAGTAAAATATTCGTAAAAATTGTTATACATTCTATTAATAAGAAAAAAAAATGGTTCGCTTTTAATTGTGCTTAAAAACAAAACGGCCGCCATAAGAAAAACATATTAGTGCTGGTATGACAAATCGAAAATTAAAATCCATTTAAATTTAAATATTATTGGGACAACTTTTAGTCCCAATAATATTTTTACCAATTCTAATCATACCTTGAAATAAAAAAAATGTACTTTTTCACAAATGCAAATTATATTGTTTTTCAAAAAATCTACTACAACTACGAAACAAGATAGAGCCGCCATTAGAACGGCATTGAATTTACCATTAAATGGTTTATAACTCTTTTCATTTAACTATCTTTTCATTTCCAATAATTTTTAATATTCAAGGATACTCTCTACCAATTTCGAATATACTGTATATTTTACTATAAAATATATTACTTTACAATAATTGTTCTCTATTACTTTTCAGTAATAAAGAACATTAAAATACAGACATTCAAGAATATTTTGCCAAATACCCTACATCTATATTAATTGCAACCAGGGACATGAACTCTATGGCTTTACAATAATTGAGATCAATTAGTAAGGAATTTTAAGATTTTATAGGAATTTTTTTTGAATTATCCAATTTTTGTTTTATTATTTTTGTTTTATCTTGGACCAGTACACAGAAGGCATAGGAAAGAAGGGACAGACATGGAGGACCAAATACTAAGGTACCGTGTGTGTCTTTAGTGAAATAAGGGGCAGTTTAATAACACGAGACTTAACGAGAGAGATACCTTTGGGCAGGCAATCAATTTTAATGATTTTTTTAAGGTGATAAAATAATTTGATGATTTAATACTTGTAACATGTTTTTGTTTCATTGTTAAAATTTAAAAAACATGTGATTTTGTTTTTTTTTAACAATATGGCGACCCTGCAGAATATTTCTTTAAGCGTCTGCTCCAAGGCATCGAAAACTGCTGCAGCTGTTTTTTTTTTATTTATCTGAAATACAAAAGGTTTTTTTTCTGTTCTTCTACTCATATGTCAAAGAAAAGTATTGAGCTTTAAACTAATAAAAAGTCCATAAAACTTAATATTTATTTAATATTTTTAACATATTATTCTTTTAAAACCTAAAAAAATGTTTTTTTGACATTCTAAAGGTAAAATTTTTGTTACGCTCCGACCACCTGATTAGTGACAGTAAAGGGTCGCTGAAATTTTTGACAATATCTCCATAAATATTTAATATTTTACTTTTTCCTTGTTACAGTATATTTTTAATATATTAAACATTTAAAATATAAAAAAGAATTTTTTTTTTTAATTCTAAAGGTATTTCTCCCCTTAAAGATATTGAGGTATTGGTGGCTGTATATTTTTAAAAATTTAGATTCTACAAGAGATTCCTGTTATAAAACATACATTATATCCTAGGTACAGAATTTGTGGGTTTTTAAGAAAATGGCTTCTAAAAATGTCCACACCATCGCACATGATGCAGTAATATGAAAATACAAATGAATATCAAGTAAGTTTAATATGTTTAATTATACTTATCCTTGAGACTCTATCTGAGGTAATAATAATACCACTTCCCGCTTAACCGAAAATTTACTTTCCCAATAATAAAACTTTAAAATTTTTAACAGCACACCCCTCATTAAACATTAGAATTAAATTAAACATATTGGTTTTTGTAAATGAAGACTTTTTATTAAAACCTTATACATTTTCAGACGCACTTTTTCCCATTTAAGTGTTTAATGTATGGTCATTGGGACATTTTCAATTGCCATTTTCTCAAAAACCAAAAAAGTTGGGTCTAGGACATTATACAAGTTTTATATTTAGAATGGATTGTAGAATTTGATTTTCAAAAAATATACAGGATGGTTCATCCAAAATATCAAAATTCACGCCACTTTTGGTTAACCTGAAATTAACAGGCATATCTTAATATATTTAAAATTGGCACCAGATCACCAAATACATCAATATAAAATTTAAAAGCGTTATGCTCATATTCAAGGAAATAAAAGGCTTGGTAGTGATTTCATTGTCACCCGGTATAAATTAATTAATTTTCTAGCTTTCAGTGAAATATCTGATTTACAATTTTTTAAACAGCCATGAAATATAATACCACACGACCTCGGCAACACAAAACTAAGTTGTTAATGCAGTTAATTAAATCATCATACACTAATAAATAAATAAAGTAAGCAATAAACAAACAACCTTGAAGAAATATACACAATATGCCGCCCTCATGTAAGATGGATGCTGATTGATGGCATACGTTTAAATTTCTTTACATAGCATAGTAATTAATATAACAAAAAATGTCTAATGTAGCAAACCAGATATACCATAAGAATTGCAAAATGTTAACCTCAAGTTGCGGCAATAGCTAAAAAATGCGATTAAACACGTCACCGATTTGATTAAGTGTACATGATTGAGAAATGTAACGGCTTTGATATATTTGTATTTCTGCTTCATACAACTCCAACTGGACATTTTTTTAGTAAATTCCAAATCACTATTATATACTTAAAAAAAAATAAATAAAAAGAAACGGAAAAAGTTTTTCACCGTTTTGTAGGAAAACTTTTTTCGAGAAAGATAGCTATTCTATTTTTTTTTATTCTACAGGGTGTAAAAGAGTCCTCTTTTTTACCACAACTCTTAAAAACGATTTCTTCAAAATTTATTCTGTGTCTGTTAATATTCAAAAGTCCATTCCAAAAAAAAAAGATTCCCCTTTTTTGATATCGGCTCCATTTTTCAAGATATTAATTTTTAGGAACTTTTTGTTTGACCTCCGGCCAGTATGAACGTTCGGTTGAAAACCAACGAACAAACACTACTAGAAATAAAAACCTCATGCTTTCTGAACGCAGCTATCTTCTGTCAGTACAGTAGCGACAAACGCCTGGACAATCAACTAATAAAAGCACATAATAAAAAGGCGAATGCGCTAATAGTATTATAAATTTTTATTTCTACGTTATTTTTCCCCAATTCCAACAAAAATAAGATTTTGCTGAAACAAATTACTTAACAACTGATTATTTTAATAAATAAGCAGTTGTTAAGTAAGATTGTAGCAAAATTTTATCTTTGTTAGGATTGGGTAAAATTATAAACTTGCAAAAAATAAAGCAAACAAAAAATAATATTGTTAACAATATATTATAAATTAATTTGTTATAAATACAAATATTTTGAGAAAACCAGGAAAATCTTGGGACATTTGCCCCAAATTTTCAATAAACAACAACAAAAAATTACATTCCAAAAATAACAGTAACAAATAAAACAAAAATAAAACATGGAATTTCAGAATAAATGAAAAATATTCTCTGATAACAACATAAATTCTTATACCTGGGATAACACAGGCAAAATAAAATATATTCTAAAATTAACAATAAAACTTCTAAAACTATCACAGCCGGGGTTGGATGAGATACTTCTAAAACTGTCACAGCCGGGGTTGGATGAGATCATGCTGAAAGGTTCCTATAAAACAAAGAAGCTAGGCAGTATTTGCTTATTCAAAACAGACTAAAAATACATAAAATATGATATGGGAACTTTTGCATTAATTTAGAAGCAGACAGCGGGCAAAAATATATAAAGAATTTAAATTAATGTGGTAACTGAAAAATAAACATAAATATTTATAAGAAATGGTAAAAATTATTATTTTTAAAGTTAGGTTAAATATTTCATAAAATTACGGTCTGAACAAATGAAAACAGCTTGCAGTAAGGTTCGAAATATTGTTGCCTAAATAAATTTTCAATTTTATTCTTGTAAACATTCTCATTCAAATATTTGTAAATATCAGGATGTAGTCTGTTTACAAGATTGACTAAAGCTTTACTAGCAAATTTAAGCCTTCGTTCGTTATCAAACTCTTTAAATATTACAAATAAATGCTTGTCGGTAACCTCCACTAAAAAGAGATTACTCTGACAAGTTAAACATGAAATTGAAATTTTGTAAATAAGGTATAAAATAACATTATTTAAAATTTTAATTTTAGGGTTGTCCAATGGTTCGAGAGGTAAATTTTGAAAAGAATTGAAACATTTTCCGTAACTGTTTTCTTTTAAAATGGAATTCATAAAGGGTGACCAAGGTACAGCTCTATATTTTAAGCGAGAAGGAACCTCAAGATTTGCATAGTTTAATTTTGAATAATGGTTCTCACAAACATACATTTTTACAATCTTTTGAGGGACTTAAAGTACATTTAATTTTCCAAGCTTCTAACGATAAGGGATCTCGAGGAAAAGAATGAAACTTTTTGTTCTTAAAATCTGTGCTTACAATTTTACTATAATAGGCGTTTCTGCAACATGGATAATTACAAGAATATTTCAGCCTACATGTTGTGTTGGTGCCATTGCGAGATATTTACAAAGAATCTTGGTTTAATATCGAAGAAGGCTTACCAGAATATTTAAATAACATATCTTACCTTATAATTTTTTCACAATAGTGTGGAAAAAATAAGAACGCAAATTTAAAACAGTCAACCCAAAGTCAACACTTACAACCCAAATACTAGAATAGAAAATGGCCGACGCAAACACAACACAACACGGGGATTTATGGTTAAAAAGGGATATAAATAATTCTCACTTCTCATTGGTTAAAAAAAAATCGACGTTTCGCCATCTAGAAATTTACTACCAAGTTACTACAAAGCAAAATATGGAAAAATATAGATATCTACTTATTCCCTGGCAATGATATAATTGTCAAATGTCACTTTTTCCAGTATCCCCATAAGAAGTTGGCCAGGCGTGTTGAAAACTACATAGTTCTTCCGAGAAAGATGGCTGCAGGAGCCAAATCGGGTTTTCTTAACTCTCGGGGATCAAAGGGAACTGCCATTTAGTAGTGCCGTAAAAGTGTAGATTCGAGGTCTAGAGTGATTCCTTAACCTTTTTTTATAATCACACGCAGTGACTTTAGCCGTGAGGTGGCTAAAAGTACAAACTCGTGAGGACAAACAAGGTTCTGACAGAAACCGGTTGTACCTTTCTTTTGGGATTGGATTTTGCAGCATATAAACGTGCATTACAAGGATTTTTGATAGTTTTATGTTAATGTTTGGATAATTTCCTATGGTTTAGAGTCAGACTCTGGAAATGCGCTGCCGAATGCGCTGGCGAAATGAATACTAAAGGAGTTCGAGCCAATTAATTATAGCAAGCAAGAAAAATATTTTTTTGTTTTTTATTTTAATATTGTGCTTTTTGTAATTAACGTCTTATCGGAGGGGTTTATTTTTTAAATGCTTTTTAATATTCAGAAGAACTTATCCTTTTAACAGCTAGTTTAAATTTTATTTCGTTAAAACTTAATAGCGCACCTCAAATGTCATTACATTTTATTTCGGTAAATTATCACACAAGTTTTCTCGAGCGTTACATATTCTCTATTTAAGATTTAATTTTTTAAAACGTAGAGAATATGTACATTAGTATATTTACCTTAAAACGATTTTCTAGTTTTTTGAAAAATCCAGTAATGATGCAGGGATATGTAACTAGACTCTAGTGTAGCAAATTTGCTTGCTTCATGGAGCTATGCAAGTAATGTGTCAGATAATATTAAAGAACTCTGGAATTGGTAAGCTTATTTAGGAATAACCATGAAAAACTAAAATATCAAAACTTCTATAATTTTGCCAGACAAATAATGTGATTTTTTGCTTTTAATCGCTTTAAAACGATTGTAATAATTTTTTTTAATAAAATTGTGCTTTTAATATTATTTGATAAAAAGAGCTTAAAGAAGATTACGAATTATAGGAATCATATTAAGAATATTATAATTAAAAACGCAGCAAAGTATTTTTACTTATTTTGTGTAATAAACCTATTATGTATTTATTTATATTTTTTTCTTATCGTCTATGATATAACCAAACATGGTAAATGAATCACAGAAAATGTGGTGAAGATACATAAATATTAAACCGAATTTTTTTTAATGTGAGTTTGTGTATTAATAAACTCTTAAGGCTGCCTGCGCTTGCATGGTAAAATAGATCTCTTGCACATATTGTTTGATGTACTTTGAGCCTTATATACAGGGTCATTCTTTAAATTTGAACAATTTTACAGATGATTTCCTTGGATGAAAATATAAAAAAAGTTCCTATAAACGTATGTCTCAAACTTTTTAACTTTGGTAGTACAAGGTGATAAAGTTTTAAGAAAAAAAAAGTTATTTCCCTATCAAGTGTGCAAAGTGATACTTTTCCGCACGCGACTGCCGTTGCCCGAACGACGCGAAGCGTCAGATAATACCAATATTAAAGCAATGAGTATTTTTCAAATTATGTTTAATCTGAAAGAACTACTACAACATATTTATAAATGGGAATTATTTGTTGATAACATTTACAACAAAAGAACAGTTATTAGCATATTGTAAATTAATTGCAGAACCTGTAATTTCATTTAGCGGGTGGCTTATGGAAGCGCTTATTGTACGGCTTGATGAAGGTTGACTTAGCTCAGGAGGGGAGTTGTTTATGGTCAATATTTTATTCGACATATCCTTTTTCTGATTTGTGGATTCATCAATGTAGCTCTCAGCTACAGCCGTTGATTTCAGCCCCCAAGTCGCTTGACATTGGTAATTCCTTCTCCAGAATCCGCTAACATAGTCGCAGAGGATCGACGAAAACTATGTCCAGTGTACTCTTCTGGATTTTTTAATTTTAGGTATGCAGCAATTTCTGAAGGCATTTTACCTATTGAATTTATTTCCACACATTGCGTACTGCATGCTCCTTGTTTATACCGGACAAAAAAACGTCTGTGTGGGGTATGTGGTTTTCGCAAATTTGCATATTTACTGTACAATTGCAGATGAAGTCCGTTATTTGTTTCATCGGACACTGCAAAGATTCTGGAAGTGTTACTTTTACTGTCAGGAATTTTCACCACTATCAAATTTTCATTATCCTGTATGTCATCAATCATTATTTTTGTAAGTTCATCTTTCCTACAAGCACCGGCTAATCCAAAAATTGTAGCAACTTTTATTAAAAGGTAAATATTATCAGGTGCTTCTTTCATGAATCTTGAAATTCTTCTTTGCTGAAAGTTTTTGATTTTTTTGGCCGGTATCCCACCTTTTGGTGTTTAAGTAGTGATGTTAGCTTGAAATATTATGAACTTAAATCAAGGTTCCTTTTCACTTTGAGGATACATTTTAACATAGAGTACTTACTCCATAAAGTATTAGTAACATATAAAATGTTTTTTGCAAATCCGCAAAATAGGCCAAGAACATTTCTTTAATACTTTTTGTCCCCTTGCTGGAGCACCAGTTTTCGAAATGACTATATTGATTCTCATATTTTTCACGAGATTTTGCTGGTAATAAATTCAAACTACGGTATTTGCTCCATCCAGGATAGAATCTGGTAGCTCCTCATCGGAACTACTCATTTAAAATAATTATTTTTGTCGGATTTTTATTTAATTAAAAAAAGATACTATGACGCATTTTCATTAAAAATGCTTGTTTGTATTGAAATTCATTTGTGCAATTGCTTGTTCATATGGAAACGAAGAAAAAATTTGACATGTGTTAAAATCACCAAGATTACATATTGTGGCTTCACTTGTCATAATCATTTATTATTATTATACAGGATAATTAAAAATTTTTTTTTTCTGTTTTAGTTAAAATATTGGAAATTACGAAGTAACACAAAAAAGAGAATAAACTAAAACTTGCAATGGCTTCGTATATTGCATGAAATAGCCTACAATTACTAAAATACATATAAATCTTGCTTACCTGTAAGATTTTAGAGTAGTTTTACTTTTTTGCACGGCGTGCAGAAAAGTTCACTTTTCCGCACGCCGTGCGGAAAAGTGCAACTGCGCACTCAAATGCGTGCGAAAAAGTGAACTTTTCCGCACGCTCGTAAGAAAATAAATAATTTTATTTTGTTAATGGAAATAAGAATAGACTGGTAAAATTCGGAACAGATGTTAATATTTTCTAAGGTTTTCTTACGACAATATTTATAATCATCTGCTCCTCTGAAAAGGGTTGAAATCTGTTCATCTGTTTTTCGCTGTTTCAGAGATTGGAAATTTAAAATTTAAAAAATGGTTTGTAAAGGCCTTACTTAATTAGAAACTTTTTGGTCCCGTAAAATTTGTTTGTAAATTCTGCCGTTTTCGAATAAAAAAATTTTATTCGTATCTGCAATACAAAATCAGCAATTTAAAATACAATGGAAAAGCCATTAAAAGTGGCAAATTGCACCCCTTCCCCAGAGTAGCAGATGATTACAAATATTGTTGTAAAGGAGATTTAAAAAACATGAAAATCTATCCCAAATATCATTCGTTATAATTTTTTTTCTTTATTTTTTCCCCCGTGGTTTAAAAGTTAAGAGGTTTGGGACTTATGTTCATAAAAACTTTTTTTCATATTTTTATTTAAGGCGTCCGTCTGTAAAATCCTTCGTCAAGATGTATGCTTCTCTCAGAAATGTTTGGAAGATTTGTTTAATTTACAAAATATTAAAAAAGCATTTTTTTATAATTTATTTGCTTTAAATGTTGTAAGTATTGGTCGTAAAAAAAATTGTAGAAAGAAAAAAAATAATTTAATTTCCTACAAGATAAAATTGGTCAAAAAATGCATTACACTTTTTGCAAAAAAAAAACAAAAAGCAAAAAAGCGTAGTTTTTCTTGATTTTTTTGGATCATTTAGATTCTTTCAAACAGCTCCGTATACGGCCAAAAAAAATTATATCAAAATAATACATCACGGTCAATTTTGTTAAGTGTGGCTCAATAGTTTTTGCATTAGAATTGTGCAATCCAATTTTATTTGAAAAAAATTACAAATTTGACAATTCTTTTCATATATTATATCTCAATTGTCAATGGGTCGATTGGTTGCTAAGATACAGGCTGCTAAAGTTGACCGGCGTTTACAGCGAATTTATAAATAATAATAAATATAAACTTTGTGTACATAAGTTTATATGTAATTATTGTCTTACGTTTATTCATCTTCTTCTAATAAGATAATTTTTAAGCAAAAAATGTTTTTTTTTTAAATTTGTTTAAAAAAATGTTTAATCGATTATTTTCCTCATCAATCGTTCTTAAATTTAAGGGTGCCCAAATCGTCCGATTTTATTTTTTTTTAAACATTTGAACCTCCAGGGTTACTTCTATATGTAAAAACCCATTTAAATGTCTAGGTTCAGTATTATGAATTATATCCAATTTACAAAACTGTCAATTTTTTTAACAAAATGGATTGCAAAATTATTGTGCCAAATCTAAAACAGATCCTTTCGAAATTTGGCACGCTGTTTTTCCAGAGCAAAACATTTGATTTGGTTAAATGTGGAGGTACTCGGAAAAATCTAAGGGATCAAAAAATCTATGTATATAACTAGCGTGTTGCTTATTTTTTGTTTATTGCTATTTTGCAACAAGCATAATTTTAAAGATTTCTTACTACTTCTATCTTGTAGAAAATTTAATTACAAAACTTTTATTTTCTTATTTTTTTTTACTGCCAACACTTTCAAAATTATGTGCGATTTAATTAATTAAAATATTTTTTCTACTACCTTCTTAGAAAATACCTTTAAAATAAGGGTAAAAGACAGCAGTTTACCTACCTGTTTTAGCCAAACCTACCAATTAATTTAGGTCTTGTCAATGTCAATGTCTTAAGTGATTTAAAACCTTACGTTTTTGCTACAGGTGTTTATCCAAACAATGAAAACCGTAATTTAATAAAAAAAAACTAAAATCAAAGACAATTTTTAAAAATTTTAATGATTATTTCCTTCCTATTAATTTTGACCAATCGCTTTCAAAAATCGAAAAAAATTTCATGCAAGTTTGACAAGTTGCCTTGTAAAAACAAACTTGATGATTTCTATGCTGTGTTGCTATGTACCGTTACCAACAACAAAGATCACAAACGACGCTTACGAATTTATTAATTTTTCAACTGAAACTCAAAATTAATCGGTTTGGAAATGTTTCCGAAAGTAAAATTAATACGGCTGTTGAAAATAGTGTTCCACTAAATACTCAAAAAACTCACACATCGATCTGAAAGCAATTTATGGAATTTTGCCAAACAAAAAATTACCAATTACTCCAGACAACAACTACAGGCAAGCTAAATTTAATCCTCAAGGACTGGGCATGGAACATGCGTAAAGCTAATGGGGAAGACTACAAGGAACTGTGTGTAAAATAATATGGAATATCGTTGCCAAAAAACTGCAGGAATAATATTTTCAAGAATTTAATATCGTGTTGGACCCCTTCCACGACATTACCTTAAATGCAAAAAGGAGAAGTCTCTAGAAACATAAAGAAAAAAGGAAAACAAGTTCAGGTTTTTTAAATATGGACGACTACTACAAGATGGTGTCCTTATGGGATGAGACGACCCCAACCGGGTTGAAGCGTAAATTTTACTTTATTGCAGCAGTGAAGCTTGCTTGAAGGGGCGGAGAAGCGGCTCGTTGCTTAACAGAACATTTTAAAGAAGAAATTGATAATTATGGAATCAAAACAGGTAAGATATTGCTTTTTAATTTTGCAACAAAATCTGTAAACGTTTATTGTAACTTGGCAGAAAAAACGCTTAAGTATATCAAAACAAAATATGTGCGCATACTTTTTATCTTGGCGTAAACTCTGATTTCGCAGTTTTTTAATGTCTTTTTTTGCAATACCTTGTATAAATCACGTTTTACATTTTTTTTGCATCCAAAATTTGCTAGTTGTACTATTAAAAAAAAATCTAAAAATCAAAAACGATATATAACCACTAAAATTCCTTTTGCTTTTCCAAAAAAATTAAAAGTTACATACATCTTCTTTAAAATCACACTACAAAATATATTTTGACATTTAAGTCAAATTATATATCCCTTGTTTCATTAAGGATCGGATATAACACAGTCTTCAGCAAAACTGCCCAAGGTGGTGCAAAAAATTTGTGCGATAGCAAGTAGATTGTTCCTTATTCAAAAACCCTGAGTTTTGTCCGGTACGTTTGTACAAATCCCTGTTAAACAAACAAACGTCTAAAATAACAACAAATAGATTGTTTTTGACACCAAATTCAGCATGGCAATCCAATCGTAGCACTGGATGGTTTAAAAACATTCCTGTTGGAAGAAATGAACTGTCAAAATGGACAAAAGACGCAGCCCAAAAAACAGGTATGAACACGACAGAAGCTAAAATATCTAACAATTCTATGCGATCAACTGCTGTTACTAATCTGGCAATGGCCGGTGTAGGCGGGCAGCAACTCATCAAAATCACAGGGCATTCTAAAGCTGCGTCTATCCAACCGTATCTACAAATGGACAGTCAACATCATTCAAATATCATCACTGCTTTAAAAATCGTCCAAAATAATGTACCATCTACATGCTTCGAAGCTCCTTTGAAAAGACATAAAATAGACACTTCTTCGAGCTAACACCATCAATCGTTTGACACTCCTCACACCAACATAGAGAAAAGTGCTACTACAAACATAAGTAAAAACAATTTAATCGATATGGCTAACCATACTCCTGTAACCTACGATAATTGTAATTTTTATATTAATTGTAATTTAAAATAAGTTTAAAGTAATTACCTTTCCTAGCTTGAAAGTTATATTGTTCTTATTAATTATTGTTCTTATTATTTTAATAAAAAAAATGTTGTATTAAAATAAAATGTTTATTTAACTCAGGAAATACTTTTTATAGTTTATTTTGATTTCTGGGAATATCAAATTAAAAGAAAAATTATTTGGCTTTTCTCTAGAATAAAGATTTTTATATATTATTTTAAAAAATTATACTTTTTTTTATAGATATTATTATGGAGAGCTATTCTGCTCTCGCAATAATAGTAACAAAAAACATGAAAAGACATAAAAAGGTTTAAGGAAATAATCTTACCAAATATCCCTCGTCCATCTAATTTTTTCTGTGGAAAAATTAAATGAAATAGGGATATTACCCCCGAATATTTCATTCATGTATAAATTTTCCCATAAGACACGTTAAAAATCAAAAAATTTCATCGGAAATTTTACGTTGCCTAGACAACGTGGTATTTCCACTTACTTAGAAACACAGAACAATCGAACCTGTTTGTTGTATTGTCAATTAGAAACGTCAAAATCAGTCAAAATGAGTTGATTTGGTCATGTACACGATGAAAAAATAGATAAAGTAATTAAAAAACAATTTCAGTTATAGTTTTAATTATGTTGCATGAAATTGAAAATTGTATAACAAAAAAAAAACATTTTAATGGTAAAATACTCCCATATTTCTCCATTCTAGAAATATTCTCCCTAAATACCGCTCGTGCATAAAAATTAACCAGATAAATTTCTTTCAAGCTTGTTATACAAATTTCACTCGTTCTTGAACCTCGTTGAATTATAAATAACAAGCTTTCATAAAAAGTATCGGTAATTTTTAAGCACTCGTGGTAGTAACCCCGAAATGTAGTAGAAAAAATTATTTACATTTCTCTAGAGTAAACTGCATTTCCTCCTTTGAATTTTAATGCCTTCCGTTTTGCATCGTGTATCAAATTATCCACGGAAGAAAAAAAGGCACTTTCCTCCCTTATTATGTAAATAATTATTTTTGTCGTTTTTTTTAATATTTTTCTGAGAGGGAGTATATCTGAATCCAGGTTATGTACATCTTTCTAAAGGGTTGCCAGCAAAAACATGGTTGCCACCTCGTACTTCCAACAACTCTTGTTTTAGACAGATAAGACTTGGTCCAATAGCTCTATTGTGAAGTTTCGAATTAAAAAAATATGCAGCATAAGTGGTATTTAGGACTCAAGGGTTATTTTTAGTTAATAAAAAAAGGCGCAAGAAGACTAGTGCTTTTCTACTCCCGTCTCGTGTTGCACATTAAACTTGCTAATTCCATACTTAATTATTTCCTTTCATATCTATTATATTATATCTATTTTCTAAATCTATTATGTCTACATCAATCGATTAAATCAATACAGTTATCGCACTATTCCGACAGTTTATAGGCTATTTTCCAACCCAATATGGTAGATAAAAAGTGGACTCGTGATCACGAATTTCAATTTTTGCGTAAACAAATATCAGATTAAGTCGATATTTGGAAAACGCTTTGCGATAGGCATCTCTACACCTGTACTGGCTATGCAAAGCGGTTTGTCACGACAAGATAATTGACAATTCAGTCATAAACAGCTCCAGCGGAGCTTAAGTGATTTGCACTCCCGCAATAGTTGCTTGTTTAAAAGAAACAGATTTTAATTGATTTACATTTTTAACCAACTTCGAAAAAGGAAGGTTATTAATTGAGCGCGTATGAATGTATTATTACTGAAACCGCAATGTTTTATAGGTGTATGTATGTGTGTACGTATGTTTGTATATATGTTTGTATGTGTATTAAGTTTCCTAAAATCCTATTTTTCTAAGTAATCAAATTCTAATAACCTACTTTCATATTTACAACTTCATAAATGACAATTTCACAAGTCAACATAATTTTTGTAACATCGAAGAAAATGCTTGTTTTGTATTTTATTTATAAATTTATTAAAACACTTTTTTCCAGAAATGGCCTAGCATGTCCATTTTCAACTACCTGCTTCTCTTTTACGTAATGCTATCTTTGAAATCATTTTTACCTTCCTTAGGACCGAAAAGTATAACAAGACCGCAGAGGGGTTATTTTCACAGTATTGTACGAACCTTTAAGAGTTTTATTGTTTAGTTGCAGTTTAGTTGGTTTCTGTCTCGTTTACAGTACAGTCAAGTGTTTAAGTAGTCGATTTTAATATAAAATGGCAAGCTTGGGTTGTTGATGTTGCAAAAATCTAGCCGATACGTTTCGTTATATATGTGGGCGATTTATTATAAAATCCAAAGCTAGATCTATATCTGACGAAGTCAAAAAAATCTGTTTTTTATATTTTATGTGACAAATTGGGGATCAAGATAAAAGTTGGGCTCCTCATGTTTGTTGTGTGAGTTGTCACGTAAATTTAGTACAGTGGATGTATCGCTAGAAAAATTCCATGCCGTTTGTTGTTCCTATGGTGTGGAGAGAACCTACTGACCATGTAAGTGATTGCCACTTTTGCATCACTAAAACAGAAGGGATTTCAAAAAAGCACAGAGAAAAAATAGAGTATTCAAATTTACCTTCTGCGCTAAGACCAGTTCCTCATTGCCAGGAACTACCGGTACCGATAGCGCCTTTAAAACCTGGATATCGTGTTTCTTAGTGATTCTAATTTTCATTAGAATTTGATCCACAACTTCCTGAGAACACCAGTTGTGACCCAACATTTTTACCAACTACCAGTGAACCTCACTTAATGACTAAGAATGAATTAAGTGACTTGGTACGTGACCTAGGATTGTCAAAACAAAAAACGGAACTTCTTGGTTCCAGACTTCAACAGTGGAACTTGTTAGATTAAAAAGCAAGTGTTTTAATTTACCGAAAACGGAATGTAACATTATCAAGTTTTTTAAAATGAAAGGGTCGCTATGTATCTGATGTGTTATTGATGGTTTAAGGAATAAGCTTAATATGGCACATGATGCTAAAAAGTGGAGTTTATTCATGGATTTGTCGAAATACAGCCTAAAAGCAGTTCTGTTTCATAATGGAAACAAAAAAACCATCTTTACCTTTAGCCCACTCAGTGACAATGAAAGAAACCTATGACAACTTAGCAACCATATAAAATCATATTAAATATGAACAGTATTAGTGGGATATCTGTGGAGATTTAAAAGTCATAGGTATCTTGCTAGAACTTCAAGGGGGTTTTACAAAGTATTGCTGTTTTTTCTGTCTGTGGGACGAAAGGGAAAAAGAACACTATAGTAAAAAGGATTGGCCTCATAGAACTTCTTTTGAACCTGGTATTTCAAGCATATTATGCTCGGAGTAATGAAAAACTTTGTTAAAACCATGGACAAAGAACGTAGCGATTTCCAGTACCTAACAGAAATATTTCCTCAACTTACTGATGCAAAATTAAAAAAGACATATTTATTGGGCCTCAGATAAGAAAACTCCTAAATGATCTCCGTTTTCAAGAACAATTAAATAAAAACAAATTGGCAGTTTGGTCGTGTTTTGTGTGTGTAGTAAAATGATTTGTGGGCAGCAAGAAAGATGAAGGCTATAAAAGCCTCATAGATGAAATGTTAAAAACCTATGAATTACTAGGGTGTCGTATGTCTCTAAAAATACATTTTTTGCACTTCCATTTGAGTTTTTTTTCCGGAAAATTTGGGTGCAGTAAGCGACGAACAAGGAGAGAGGTTTAACCAGGACATCAGGAGGATGGAAACAAGATACCAGGGACGTTGAAACTCATCTATGTTGGGCGACTACTGTTGGTTTTTAAAAAGGGATGATGCTACAAAAGTTAAGAGTGAACGTTTTTTATTCACATAACAACAAATCCTTAGTAAAGTTTTTGCATAAATTACACATGTTTTTTATGTTTATATTAAATAAATATATAAAATTGTAAAATTTTGTCGTCTCCTCTTTTTTCTTTTTATAACTAAAAAACTGTATGTGTTACAGGGAATTATTATTGGATTTAGGATAACCTTTTGTCAATGATTCAAAAACATAAAACATCTTTGAAGAAGAGATTCTCTAGTGACTCATTTTTTAAGGTACAAAGTATAAAAGCAGAATTTTTATAATTGGGAAAGTCACTTTACTTTTCAAATCGGATTTTTCAATTTAAATAAAATTTGATTTAGTTAGAAGATTAACCAAAAAACACCTGCCAATTTTAAACTTTTCCAGCTGTTATGGAGCAGAAGTGTAGTTTTGACAATTTTATTCATTTTTTTACACTTTTTGATACTTATTCTCTAATTAGTTTTTTATAAAAAAGGTACTCCTAAAATACTTAGGTAAACTTAACAGTTTTCAAAATACCTTTATTTTAAACTTGCGCCATACAAAAAGGATAGGTACCCTTGCATTATAAGTTTTTGCACAGCATTAATGTTTTCTGACACAATAATTAATATTGTACGATCTTCAACGGCGGCCACGATTAAATTCGTTATACCAGCATATTACAGTGGCAAACAGCAAGTCCGTTTAATAACTCATTGTATAAAAAGTTTTACAAGTTCATTTTAATTTTTTACTGAGATATAATTTTTAAGTAAGTGTAACAACATAAATGGAGCTCAATTAACAAAGCGTTGTGCATAAAGTTTTGGTTAAAAATGTCAGTCTTTCTAGTGGAAACGTCAGATGGCAGCTGACAACACTTAGTGCCGCCAAGGCTCAATATGCAAGAAGTTCTCATTCTAACAATTATTGTACAAAGCGGACACAAAATAATAAAAAAAAGATTTTAAACATATCGCTTACTTAGGGAAATGTGTAGCAGCTATTATTTAAAAAATCGTAAATAATAAACGTGTAACTTTTAGTAAATTTCTACTATACTTTATTAATATTATTATGACTAAGTTGTAAATATACAGACATTTTTAAAATAAAGTTTGTAAATTATAATATAAAGCCATAAAAACAAGTTCTTTAAAATATCACTTATTTATTTTTAAGAGACACCATTGAATAAAAAACTTATTTATTTGGCTAGACAATATCTGTTACAAATTTTATTTTTATTGGGAATATAATAATCAAATAAGTGTCACATAAATTAAAAATAAGTTTTACAAAAATTTATTTAAATTTTAAATTTTGCTACTATTAAAAAAGCAACAAATTATACAGTTGCAAAATGATAAAAAATTAAAAATTATAATATTACACTTGTTATACAATATTAAAATGGCACATAAACGACTAATATTTTTTATTAAGACTCTAAAAAAACAAAGCAATTTATTGGTAAATGCCGGGTTGCAGTGTGAAAAATTGTCATAACTGGAGTTAAAACAAAGAATGAAATTATACTATGGTTTACCAAAAGATAATAGAGCTAAGCGCAGTGGACTGATTTCTGTGGGCGTGAAATAAATGTCAAAAGTGGTATGTTTTGCATATATTAAATTTACACTTAATCGATCAATACAATCATTTTAAGATAAAGCCATTGCATTGGTCATGATTTTTCTAACGTGTATTAGCAACCCCAACAGCAGCCATAGAGTGCCTCTTGGACCTTCCACCACTTAACCTCCTAGTGATGGGAGAGGTAAGAATGGGCTACTTCCGGCTGCAACAAAAATCAACTGGTGCCTACGCTAGTTTGGGACATAACTACATAAAAATTCAGGTTGGCGACAACATCCTGGACGTGAGAACAGACCAGATGATTCCCCAATACTCATTTAACAAAAACTTTGAGGTAAAAATTTAAGATCAGAAGTGAGTTGCAGCAAACCCATCTAGCCGACACGGTTGGAGACATCATCTGGTATACAGATGATTCCAAAACCGAGCAGGGAATTGAAGCGTACAGTAAAATGAGGAATTTACAATTCTTTATTTTACTAGGTACACACAGTATTGTATTTAAAACGAAAATATATGTTTTACTGCACTGTGCAAAAGAAAATAACAGGAGGGCTTATAAAAACAAGCGGATCTGCATAATACCAGACAGCCGGGCGTCACTAGGGACACTCGTAAACCCCAAGGTAACATCCAAGCTGTCATGGGAATGCCAAAAAGAACTAGAAGTCCTGGGAGAACGCAACAGAGTTACTTTTCTGTGGGTACCAGGACATTTGGGAATAGAAGGCAACCAAAAAGCAGATGAGCTAGCGAGACTTGTATGATGCATACCATAGTTTGGACCAGAACCTGCCCTTGGAGTGACCAAAACCACAGCACGAGGGCAAACCAGGAAATGGATCCGAGACAAACACGAGGAATACTGGGGGAGCCTCATTAGAATAAGACATGGAAAAGTTTTTTAAGAGACCCATCCAAGGGAACAAAGGCAAGAACACCTCAGACAAATGTAGGAAAAGACTTCGCATAACAGTGGGGCCGCTAACAGGGCACGATAACCTAGGAGATAGGCTCTTACAATTGGGACCAAAGTTGCAGAATATGCGACAAGGGGGAAGAAACAGCCTTCCATATCCTGTGCGAATATAAAGCGTTCAAATCACAAAAGACAGGCATTATTTGGGCAACCGAAAATGAGCCCACAGAAATATATCAACCAACCAGTTTCGGGGTTATAGAGACTTGTAGATGGAACAAGACTAATGGGAGGATTGGTATAAAGGAAAATGGGAGATTACTCACAAAAAGCCCAAGAGGCTGAGCTGCTTCGAGTAGTAAATCTAGGCGGTTCTCAGGCAAGAAGCAGAAGAAGTGTTTGTTTCATACATGTTAAACCCGACTGTTTCAAAAAAATAATGTGAACATTAAACGCTTATTGGGCGTCTTATACAGCATAATTAGTATAAAATATAACTAAATTTTGTTGAACCTATATTCGTGTTTAATTAATTTATATAGTTTAGGTTGCCGCGCCCCAATATGACGGATTTGGATCAGAAGCTTGATTGGCTGTTCAAGAAGGTTGCGTAGGAACACAACTTGTTTCCTAACATTATGATTACTTCTTTTTTTTTCTTATAGTCAATAGTTAATGACTAAAAATATAAAAGAAATATCAAACCGAGCTTTTTAATAAAAGAAGAAATATTTTTTGAAATAAAACATTAGCATTTGTTGTCCGTTTGGTATATAACATTTAAATCTTTTAAAGTAGATGAAAGCAAACCTTTTATGTATATCTCAGTAAATATTATTCGTAATAAGTATTTTTAAATCACCTAATTAAAAAATGTTTATTCTTCTCATATCAAGGATTCTAAAATAATGGAAAATCTATTTGGTATTTTACATAATGAACAATCTAAGAAGGTTCAGCTCATCTTTAATTAATGTACCGTCCGGCAAACCGTAATATAATTTATATAGAGCTTCAGCACTCGCCTTGACATTTAAAAATGGCAATTAATACAGAATGAACGTCAAGAGACGTAGTGAAATGGTGATCAAATTGATAAATCAAAGCAACATGTGGGAGGACAATGAATTTTAATGTTTTATTAATGGTGCTATTGCGAATAATAGTGCGGGAGGTAGAAGGATCTGGGAGACGATTAAACCCAAATTTATTTATTTATTTATTTATTTGTTTATTTACTTAACGGATATACCATTTTTACATGTACAGGGTTAATCATTTTCAAGTAAACAGGGCTTTATTTTTGAACTTCCCTGTACTTTAAAAAAAAACGAATATAATCTAATCAAAAAAACATTTAAAACAAAAACAAAAGAGTTACAGCACGAGTGACGTATTTTTTAAATGAAATACGCCGTATATTTTTATATCAATAGATAGAGATTTTCACAAGGATTTCGGTGATATAGGGGTTGCTGGGCTTATTTCCTACGGTTCTGCTGCAATTGTCTAAAAACTGCATGTTACTATAAGGATAGTCTCACCTGAAAAAACCTGGCTGCCACAGGTCACAGGTGCTTATTTGTCAAAGTCAAGAATTTTAAAAATACGTTTATTACTTTTTGGACTAGTTTTATAATGAGATTTTCATCAAAAGAACGGCTTTAAATTATATTACATGCTAAAAATGAGATGGGTAAAATTTTACTTTACGGACACCACGCCGATTTTCATGAATTTTTGCATACGGGGGTTTTTTGGGGCGCTTATCACGAATCTAAAATTAGTTTTTTCCGGCAACCCCTGGTTTTTGAGTTATGAGGCCTCCGAGTGAACTAACCTCAAAATTCTCCCTTCTTGAAACTGATTACCAACAAATGGGAACATACACTAATTAGGCACTTATATATTAAACAAATACACTGAAATTTACAATAATTTATTGTCTATTTTAAGTAAAATTATCTTAAATTAATCCACTTTTCTGTACCTTGTAAGAAGATATGTGATGTATAACTGGTTGCCTGATTTATAATTTAGTTATCAAGATATAAAAACCTGGATTTATTTGAGGTGTTTTTTATTAAAAATAAGAATAAACTTTTGTAAATTTTAGTGTATTCGTTTAATATATAAGTGCCCAATCAGTGTATGTTCCATTTTGGTGGTAATCAGTTTCAAGAAGGAGGAATTTTGGAAAAATGTTTATTTTAAGGTTAGTCCACTTGGAGGCCTCATAACTCAAAAACCAGAGGTTGCCGGAAAAACTGACTTTAGATTCGTGATTAGCGCCCAAAAAAACCCCCGTATGCAAAAATTCATGAAAATCGGCGTGGTGTCCGTAAAGTAAAATTTTACCATGATATGATATATCTATTTCTAAACCAAGCAGCAAAACTACAAAAAACGGAAAAAATTAAAATACAATACGAGGTAAAATATGGTGGAAAAAGAAAACTTATAACAAAAAATTATAATATTACTAATAATTTAAATGATCTATATGACCCCCGTTATTTTTGAAACATGATCTATAACCCCTCCTTTGCTTCTCAAATCTCGCCGATATTATTTGAGGTTCGTGGTTAAGACGATTAATTTCATTTACAATTTTTTCCCTCATTTCTTCCGTGTTTGCGTTCCTATTTTGGTAAACGACATTCTTCAAGTAATCCCATAGAAAAGTGTACAAAATTGTAATATCTGTGCTATTAGGTGGTCATTTAATAGTGCTATAACGTCCAATCCACTAATTGTATCGGCGATTGAGATACTGCACAAGTTGACGAACAGCAGGGGGCGGCGCTCCGTCTTGTTGCCAAATTATCTTGCGATACGTTTTGAGTGGCAATTCTCCTAAAATGTCCTCAATATCGTTTTCAAGAAGATTGAGATATCTTTGTCCAAAATTGTCCTTATAGAATTATTGGCCCGACAATTTTATTGTTAAGCACACCACACCAGACATAAAGAGAAGACCTCCCTTGGTATTTAATCTCTTAAAATTTCCTGGGATTTTGTCTTGCCAAGCTGTGCGTATTGCGTCGGATAAACAATCCCATGTAGTGAACGTAGCTTCATCCGTCCAAAGAATCGTTTAAAACAGGGTAGGATCGTTATCTTGTTCGTGGATTAAAATTTGGGAAACAAATTAAAAGCGTAAGCTTTTCTGTTAAATTGCATTGGAACAGATATGGAAGATCTTAATTCAGTGTTCTCTAAACCGTCGCATAGGTTACTCTTCTTCTTGCAGGGCTATACCTCAAGTCTCTAACTGCGTCAGTAATCACTTCATGGGATAAAAAGTAAAATAATTTACAATAGCTCGATCCCGGTTTCTTTTTCTTATTGTAGTCCTTTTTCTAATATGTAACGATTTTGTATCAAGTATTTCAAGAATTTCACTTGGACTAGCTCCAAACGTTTTTTTTAATGTTTTAATGAATAAATGCACGCAAACAAAAGGCGTTAAATACAAATTTCCCGCTTGCCGAACGACTTTCGAGTTTCGCGCTTAGCCGAACAACTTTCGAATTTGACGTAACAGGAAGAAAAACTTACTCGTTTCTTGCCGTGTACCATTTGTTCCTGTCTTTTCCTGAAGTTTTTTTTATTGATTTGCTAGTTTTAGAAAGAAAAATGTTCTTTTTAATAGAGTTAGTAATCAAGGAGTATCTGCAGAACTGACTTTACTGTCTGTGTAGTCTCCTGTGATTGTGAATAGAGAAAATGGCTATAAAGCCTTTAAGCAAGTAAAGTATATATTACTGTTAAGATTCCATTCGCGCCGCGAAAATTGGATCCAATTTGGGGTTCGGGGGCATAATGTTTTTTTAAATTTGGATTTAGTTTTTAATATTTCCTTGAGTGAAAGTCACTCTAAAATCGGTTATGTTTAGATACTATTTTCTCTCAACTCGACTCATATTTCAAAAATCCGTTACAGCAGAGGCATACATTATTTCATTACCTTTAAAATGGTGTATAATTTATGTCATTTAAGTAAAAAATAGTTACCGAAAAACGTTATCTCCTGTAGGCTTGCAATCGGAAACGACATCGCATCGATACACCGAATTTGGAGGAACCTAAATAAAATATAATATTTTTAATGCGGCTATACGAAAATTGTGGTAGTGGGAATTGTTAGTCTCCGCCCACCGTCTCTGCGTCCTTTCGCCCGACCCCCAAGGTGTAGCGTAAATTCTTAAGTATATTAGAACAGCCCTAGACTCGTAAGTATTGTCAGCTGATTTTTTACTAAACGGGCCAATTGCCGATTTTTGTCGGATTCCGCTAGTTTTTAAGATATAATGCCCCACTGACATAACCTCAAATTTCCATAAACATTCCTTAAATTTCGCCAATTTTCACCTAGGGGATTTAACCAGAAGTTATTCTGACATATGTATATTATTTAACAGTCATTTACAGTGCTGACCAGGTTTATATATATTTATTTACGAAAAATAAATACATTTTATATATAATCATACACCTCTTCCACGGCTTTCAAGCATGATTTTACGCATCCGTCAAATGTCGTTTTTATTGCACACCATGCCAAGAGAAAACCTAATATTTTAAAGAAATGTCGTAACATGTGAGGAGTCACATTATTCTGACAGTCATACCCCATGGAAATAACAGAAAATATACCGGGGATCATATTAAAAATTTGATCATGATCTATAATATAAACTAGTCAGTACAATTGTTTTGGTGATATAGATAGTTACCAACACTGGTTTAACATTGGCAACAGCGCAGTGACAATATTGCTTCTTGGATACAGACCGAATCGTCCTTAGAGAGGCAGATATACACCAATGTGGCCAAGTGTAGTCTCTCAAAAAAAACCGTAGCAAATTTAATCGCCAGTGTATTAGGTAAAAAAACATGGAACTCCCACTTGGAGAAGAGAATCAAGAGAGCATACATTTCTTATGAGCAGTGTCGCCGGACCATAGGCAGATCCTGGGGACTGTCACGTAGAGTCACCCTGTGTATCTATACGGCCATCATAAGACCTATGCTAACCTACGGTGCTGTTGTCTGGGGGCAGAAAGCCCACAGACAGTTATCCGAAAGCTAGAGAGAATGGCTTGTCTCAACACCACCGGAGCCACGAGAACAACACCAACTAGGGCCATGGAGGTAATCCTAAACCTCACATCCCTTGACATATTTGTCAAGAACGTTGTTTTGACGGTTATGTTGCACCTCCGCACTGTTGGTATAATGTCCGACGTAGGAGTTGGCGGACAGAGGGGTCGTTTGTGAAGTGAGGCGATTGGATCGCTTCCACTGCTGCAGGCGAAAGTGGACTCTATTACGCCATGTTTTGTTTTTAACAAACCCTACAAAATTGACGTCAAAGGAGAATCGAACACAAACGTGGCAGGTATAATTAATATCTACACAGACGGTTCGAAAACAAAAGAATGTACGGGATGTGGAATTTATTTTAGATCTCTTAACTTAAACATTAAATGGGCTATGGGTGAGTGCTCCAAACTGAGCTCACATGCATAACCATAGCTGCAAAAGAAATAAGCAATAGAAACATTGCTGGTAAAGTCCTGCTGATTGCACACAGACACTACTAGCTCTAAGGAGAACACGCTCCACCTCGGGTTTGGTAGCAGAGTGTCACCGTGCCCTTGTGGACGCTTCCCGCATGAACGTGGTCACTCTCTGCTGGACCAAAGGACACGCGCACTCCAAAGGCAACCGCATCGCTGACTCGTTGGCCAGGAAGACTGCCGGGATAAAACCTTTTGGACCCGAACCTTTCGTAGGTCTGACAGGGTCTACGATGAGGGACCTAATTAAAAAACACTCTCATCAGCAGTTTAAAACACGATGGGATGAAACAGTAAACTGTAACTTTTTCAGGGAGTTATTGAGCTATCCTGACAGAGATACAGCTAAACCTTACCTGGCAAAGCCTAGAGCGAGCCTTTGTCTAATCACGGGCGTTCTTACTGGACATTGTCAACTACGAAAACACCTATTTAGAATGGGTCTAAATGACACACCTCTGTGTAGAGGTTGTGAACAGGAAGACGAGACGGTGGAGCATATTCCCCTCGGCGACGTTCTCACCTACTTTAAATCAGTAGGATGGGCAGCGTACTGAGTGAGGAGTCCCCTTTAGGAGGTAGCACAACGGGCCTACTGGGGCCTAGGTGCAGTGATGTTTATCACCCTCCGCCCTTTCAGATTAAGATAGGTAAATTTAAGTAACAATACAAAATGTAACTATTTTCATATTTTTGTAACAAAAAACGTTTTACTTTTTCTCATAAATATTAGAAGGCATTTCAGGATTTATTTTTGTATGTATAATTAAAAAACAAAATGCGATTTTTTATTTTAAGTTATATAAACAATTTAGTTGAACACTTTAGCAGTTTAATTAATTTTTGAATAATATGGACAAATCTTAACATTTTGGATTTTTAATTTGAAAGACAATGTCTTAAAAAATGAGTTTAAGAAATATTCAGATTTGACCAAGAATTTTATACTTCCTGCTCTATTAGGTAAAAACAACAGGTTGTTTCGATGACGCCGCTAATAAGCAATAAAGAACTTGGTTTCGCTTAATTTTACATTTTTTCTAGGAATAAAAATGAGTCAGATAGTATTTGTAAATATTTAGGTATTTTGTATTGGTAACGCTATTTGTGTCTAATCACCAAAGATTTACAATAATTCAAGACTCGGTGTCTTAATATTTTGGATGCTGTTTAACCACAAGTTTTTTTTATATACTAACTGAATTTTATTTTAATGTTATTATTTTTTTCACACACACACATATATATATATATATATATATATATATATATATATATATATATATATATATATATATATATATATATATATATATATATATATATATATATATATATATATATATATATATATATATAAAATATATATATATATATATATATATATATATATATATATATATATATATATATATATATATATATATATATATATATATATATATATATATATATATATATATATTTATAGACCCTGGAGACTTTTGATCAGTGTATTGAGAAGTATCAACTGGCAAAGTTGCAAAAAAGTTGGCCAAAACTCATTTTCCATAACAATTGTGCGGGCTCTTTAAAGTAAAGACCCAAAAAAAAAAAATACCTTGTATATATAAAAATATGATACAAAACTTTAAGGTACCTATTTATGTATTTTTTATTGTTCATAAAATTAATTTTTACAAGAGACGTTAAAACTTTTTAATATCTTATGTATTCGTTCAATATTTAAAAGTAATTTAACATATTTTAAAGTTAATTAATTTAGTTTTTCAGTACTTCGAGAAAACATAATATATTGTACGAATTCATAAAAACAGTTTATAAAACAATATATTTTGTAGAAAAAATATAAAATACTTTATACATAATCTCATTTAAAATAACTTGCAAATAGCTTATAAATTGGCTTGATGATCTGAACTTTACCTCTATTCATAAAATAAAAGTAAGTCAAAGAAGGAAGGTTAAAATAATTTGGATTATTTTGTAGTTCATACCATCTACAAGTAATAACTGTTTTTAGCTTATCTCCAGATACGTTAGGTCACAGATCACGCAGACCTCAGTGTCGGGTATCATTTTTATTAAATCTAATAAATGGAACAGATATTAACTTTTATATATATTTTTTTAACTTGAATACTTTACTGACGTTAATGCTGAGTGGAACTAAAAAAAGACGCAAGACACTTTAGATTTATATGTATATTACAAAAAATATTATTAGAGGGATTTGAGCATATGCTTATAGAGGCAGCCTTGCCGCTCGGCGGTGCGAACCAGCGTGCGAGAAAAAGAAGGCACTCCACGTGCCTGATTGGTCGGTTAGAAGGGGTATATACCACGCTTTGCGTGCTAATTGGGATGGCGGTTTCTTTATTTTATAATTCCACGGTGCATCAGTACTTCGTGGAGTGTCCCATGATTTCAAAAAAGGGTAGAATCATAAAAGCGAGGAGGGTTCATATATAAACGGAATTTGGCGGTGCCTTTTTATTTACCTATAATAAACATATGAAATTTAAGCTATTTCTTTATATATATATATATATATATATATATATATATATATATATATATATATATATATATATATATATATATATATATATATATATATATATATATATATATATATATATATATATATATATATTTATTTTTGAGTCTATACACTTTTGCCATTATTGTGAGTGTTTGATGTCCCTTTTATAAAGTGTTTTTGGTTAAGCGCAAGGCCACTCATGCACAAACTTGGCAGCATCATCATCGTCATAAAATTTTAATCCACTTATCTTAGCGGTACCTAGAAATAAAGATGACATAATGTATATGCAGAATATATGGGGGACGTGAAAAAACCTTTTAATGCATTATATCGCAAAAATTTATCCAAAAAGATTGGCATTACTTTATCCGCTGTTTAACTTTATCATTGGGATTCTGGCATTAACAGAAAACCTTTATCTTGGTATTCTAAGAGGTTCAGTATCACTGTTTATGTTAGAGCAATCTGAGTACCCCTCTGCTGAAACTTTTTGCTAATGCAGATGAGACATGGTATTTTAAGAATAAAAATTCTTCTATTGGCAAGATTAAGGTCGTTTGTAAAGTTTTTTTTTAATTTGTATTGTCGAGGTTTTTGAAATCTCGCTTGCTGAAATTATCCGTAAAAATAGACATTTACCCTTGCATAAATTCCCAAGAAGCTGAAAATTTACATCAAAATTAGGGATACTATTTATAATAAAATTGAGAAAAGTCCCTGATCTTATGTGTGTAAAAAAATTATACAAGGTCAAAGTTTACAAAAATGGATTTTTTTGGTTTTTTTGCAAAACGGTTAGTTTTATAATAAAAATAGCTTAAACAAAAATTTACCATTTCTATGACAAAGTGATTCTAAAATTTACTGAATAGTTTTATTCGTGGTTTCCCAGTAGGCCTACTCCACGGTCTATTTTATCAAATCCTAGTAGAATTAAAGGTCGTCTCATTTAATATCTTCTTTTCCTTCTTAATCTACTTCTTGTTTTTCTTCTCTATCTACTTCTTCTTTTTCTTTTTCTCTTTCTTAATCTTCTTCTTTTTTTTCTTCTTCTTCCTGGTTGTTGTTTCGTCGTTGATGTAGTATCTTCTTTTGTTGGAGATTTAACATTTAAACACGACTGTCCTTGACAACTGATGCATGCTGGTGAACAAAATAAACCAACTTTTTTGAAGCGGCATGTGAAATTACACCCCTTATTCAGTTGCAAAAAATAGTATTAAGGAACTTCTCTGGTGCAGGTAAAAGTAGTGTGTGAATTGGTTCCAATACGTTATTAATTAACTTTTAACCCCATTCTTCTGGGTTCAGTTGATTACCAAGCCACAGTTGAACCTGATAATATACCCGATAAAAATGTTGTTGAAGCCGAGGTTGGAGATAGACAAGCTAATTGCATACGTTTTTTATTTCGAGTAACTTTTGCAAAAGATAAGTAACGTAACTTATCTATGCAAGTAACTTTTTTTAAAGCTCCATACACTGTAAGAAGAAACCAAATTCCGTGGGTAATTGTAGTTTTTGGAGTAAAGTTAATATTTTTAAAAACTTTAGCAGATGTAACTAAGTCTTGTTTTTTAAATAATTTAAAAGCTTTTGCTTTGTGTCACCTCTCTGAAACATTGTATCACAGTCAGTCAAAGCATGTAAAAGTAAAATGTGATTTTTACATTAAGGATAAGTCGATAAACTCCAATTTGAAAATATTTGTAATTATCTTTGACCCTTTTCTGATTTTAAAAAAATTAATAGTTTTTTCAATTGGATTTTAAGCGGTAAGTAATACCAACAGATCAACATCTTCACCAACAACAACATTTGCATCAGTTGGATTGAATTGATTAATTGCAGTTTCTATGATGAGTTCATCAGCGTCATTGTCAGCTTGCTTTGCTAAAATATGTTCAGTGGTAAATTTTTCTTTTTTTGAAACCTCAAAATTATCATTCCATATGAATGGATTAATCACGCAGACTCATAGTTTTACTTAAACTATGCGTCCAATAATGTTTATAGGCAGCGTAGTCATGCATAGTATAGGGAATAAAACTTTACTTAATTTTAGAATCGCTTTTTCTCAGAAATGGTGAATTGTAGGAGAAAAAGTTTAAATACAATTTTTGTAGATAATTGCATAATTTACATTTTTTTTTTATTATAAAACTAATCGTTTCGCTAAAAAATTCAAAAAACCCATTTTTGCGAACTTTGACCTTGTATAATTTTTTTGCACACATCGGATAGATAAGACCTTTTAAAATTTTATTATAATGGTATCCCTAGCGTTCATGTAAATTCTTAGCTTCTTGGTAATTTGACCGGATAACAAATTTTCGACCGTTGTACGAACCTCCTTAATTTTCTAACACCTATTAAACACCTTCGCGAGGCTTCGATGACCTTATGAAAAAAACAGACATGTTGGCCTCTCTTTCAAAGCCATTATAATTTTAATATCAGTCATATTGCAAAAAGGAGAGCTAAAAACTGCTCGTGCAGAGTGCTTTTTATTTTTTTTATTGTTAGTATAAATATTGTGTAACGCCAATGGGCATATATCATATTCTCTTCCTAAAATAACCGCATTACAAAGTTTGCTACAGAATTTTATAGGTAAACATGCAAATCTGTAACTTTTCCCATGTTTTACATGATTTTTGCATAAAGTGTTTACAGGATGCAACAAGTTTAAAATATTTTGGCAAAATATTTATCCGCACAGTAACAGCAATGTAAATTTACTTTTTATGTGAATTGCATCTAAAAAGTTTAATTTTCACAATTCCTCTATTTATATAAAAGCATAAAACAATTAGACATTACAGATCTATCAAAAAAACTTACAATTTGGTATCAATAAAACTACGACAAATTTAAGTAAGTAAATGACTAATGTTTTTTAAAATCAATTAAATGCCTTAGTTTTTAACACAACCCTAGTAGTAAATTACTTTACATTTTAATATTAGTAGGAAAGGCATACAATACTTATTGTTAAAAGTCCTTACAAGTATGGGCATATATTTCCAAATGTTTGTATTAAATCAGAAAAATTACAGCAATTTAGGCCTAAATAAATCGATTTTGTCAGACAAGTCGGATCGGGATGCTGTTTTGATATTTTACTCGGGAAAGCACCAAGAATTCATTGTACATATGAGAGAGAGCCGGTCGACCCAAAGTGCATCTCGGGTGCATAAAGTGCATCTCCGAAATTCCATAATTCTTTAAAAAATATACAAAGTCGATAAAATGAGTTAAAATAAGGTAAAAATTACTTCCGGAGGTTTTCAGGGACGCTGATTCTAAATCTGACCTACGATATCCGGGTGGCCCCGCGGGAGTAAATTCTGGCCAAAATTGTCCGAAATTACCATCATGAAAGCAAACTCAAAGAAGAATCTGGTTTCGAAGGTTACTCCTGCACGCCTATTTCTATTCGGACTAAATCGTCTCAAACCCTACGATGCGGCGTTCCGAGGAAGATACTTTGCCAAAATCACCTTAAGAAAGAAATTCCGGTCAAAGTATTTTGGGGATTTTTTTAAGAAGATATAGGTAATCCGCCGTTGGAACAAACCTACGAAAGCATATAGGTAATTTTGGCCAAAATTGCGAATCTAGAAGAGGCATGATCCTCAAAAGCAAATTTTATTTTTTATTTTCGTATCTCGCAATTTGGGAAATTTCATGTGTAAGAGTTATCGCATAAAATTGTTAAATGCAACTGGGTCTTTTACACGGGTTATTTGTAAAATGATAGAACAGACATTTTTTTAAAAATAATATTTAAGAATAAAACACATTTCTTTTTATTTCCCAAAAATCGAAGATAAAAGTAATAGTAGATTTTCTTCGTTTTATTTTAATTTTAATCTCTGGGAATTAGATTGCCTTAAAAAAACGATTTACGTATTTCAATAATATATATTTCTTTTAAGGATTACATTTGGATTGTATCACATTCTTTTCCCAGAAGTACGCTAGTAACATGGATTTTCGCGATTTTAAATGTTAGAGGTTGATTTTGCTTAAATTTCACGCGAAGCCTACCCCCGAAACATCGTAGAGGTGTTCTGAGGTCAAATTCGGAATCAGCGCCCTTGAAAACTTCCGGCAGTAATTTTTACGTTGTTTTACAATATTTTATCGACTTTGTATATTTTTAAAAGAATTATGCAATTTCGGGAATGCACTTCATGCACCCGAGATGCACTTTGGGTCGTCCGGCTCTCTTTCATATGTACAATGAATCCTGGTGCTCTTCCGAGTAAGATGTAAAATCGCATCCCGATCCAAGTTGTCTGGCAAAATCGATTTATTTTAAGGTAATTGTCCTGGCTTATATCATTACTTCAGCTCGGCAAGTCAGTAACACCGTAAGTTGCTTTGCCCTTTGTTTAGCAGATGGCGTAGATGCCTCATACCCGTTCATGTATTTCAATACATACTGAATTAGTACTAGGATTTTTTTGAAATTATCACCTGTGTTTAGCTTGTATAATGAGATCTGATATACCGAAACCGGTCACAAGATGTCGTTAAGAAATGATTTACACTCGCTCTAGAGATACCCCGCGATCACGAGCTTCTTGACAGTGTTGACACATGAAACGCTTTATAATGCAGGGACTCTCAAAAAACTACATTTTAATGTAATAATTTAGGATCTTTTTTAATACGTCCCCGCATTTTTACGCTTGAAATATAATTGGGGAAATTAAAAAGCCGCTTTGCTAACCAGGACTAACCATGACCGACTAGAACTTTGAATTTGTTTAAATTATTTGAAGAAGTTATAAACAAAATTTTAACAACGTATTAGGAAAAACCCGGATAATATATAATTACACTTATAAAAAAATATGTAAGTTCTACCATATCAAAAATTATAAAAATTTTGTTAATAACTTATATGTAGGGATAATTTAGACACATTTAAAAGCCCCAAGTTCTAGTCGGTCATGTATGTAATAATAAAGCAAAAGCATGTTTCATGTGTCAACTCTGTCGAGAAGTTCGTGAACACGGGGTATCTCTAGACGCTAGTATTATGTACACAAGGAAGTTTAAAGGTGTATGGAAGCCCAATACTGTAGAACAAAATTGTCCAGGCGTGCAGGGCCGCGGGAATGGGGGGATTGGCCCCGCGGAGTTTGCACAATGAATAGTAGGTCAGGGCCGGACTTCCATAATTCTTTGTTACTATCTATAAAGTTGACATTATCAAATGTCAAATTCCAACATTCACTGTTTTTTTCATTTTTTGCACAAAAATGTTATTGGTTATTTAACATATACCATAGACTATTTAAAATTATTGTGTAATATTGGATTTTATATCATCTGATATAATATGGAAAGAATAGATGGCGCCACTTTACAGCCTTTTATTTAAATGGTCGATATTTTTGGGAGTTTTGTATTTTTACCAAAAATCTTTGTAAATAAATAAAAACACGATTTTTTTAAATAAATTTTAAACATTGTATGATAGTTTTATGTACTTATCACCAATTTGGTGATAAAAAAAGGGAAAGATAGTGTAAATGAGTTTAATCTAATCTTAAGATTCTGGTTGTACATTAAAAAGTGAAAATTTTTATAACTGCTTTTTAGGCATATACTTTTCACTAATAAAAAAACATTTATGAGACAGAATAACAGTGGTTAAAAATGTTTAGTAACCTTGGGTACCCGAGTATCCATTGTAACAGTATCCGTTAAATATTATGCGTCTACAGTATGTCGAGCTTAAAAAGTTGATAATGTAAGATTAAGGAACCAAAAATCTAATTTCTTTTTAAACAAAAGATCTTGAAAGTTGCCTTTTCTCCGATTTTGATCAAATTTGGTATACAGGGGTTTTTTTGGGGCGCTGATTACGAATCTGAAAAAACATTTTTTGGCAACGTTTCATTTTCGAGATATTCATCATCAAAGTTAAAAATTAAAATAACCTTATTTATACTATATTCTCCCTTTTTTTGTACACAATTCTTGATTTTTACACTAAAATGGCACATAATATTTTATAAACACCTTTGCCTTTTTTCCATTAAATTGCGAACTTTTAAGTTCAAAGGCAGCCATATTTTCTTAGAAAGTGCATGTTTGCAATTAAATGGAAAAAAGGTGTAAAATCAATATAAAAACAAGTTTTTAAAAGGTGTTTGTGAAATATTGTGTGCCAATTAAGTGTAAAAATCAAGAATTTTGTGCAAAAAAAGGAGGAATAGTGTAAATAAAGTTGATTTAATTTTCACACTGATGATGAATATCTAGAAAACGAAACGTTGCCGAATTTTTATTTTCAGATTTGTAATCAGCGCCCCAAAACCCATGTATACCAAATTTGGTCAAAATCGAAGAGGAGGCAACTTTCGAGACAATTACCAAACAAATACAGAAAAAGCAAAAAGGAACTTTAACATAAAATTGGACTTTCTTTCATTCAATTGAAGGGACCTGTATATATTAAAATTTGCCTGGTCTGCCCAGTAATTAATAATTTTAATCCGTTAAAAGAATGTACTAAATTATTAAATGAAATAAAAGTACCTAAATGTAAACTTTTTTTTAATAATCCAGAGAAATACACAAACATTGTGGAAATTATCTAAAAGATAGTTAAGATTGTCTTACTTTTCTCACTGCTATTTCCTATAAAATTTTTATTTTTTATTATTTACAATTGCTAAATTATTATTTATTCGGTTACCTAACGTTACGTCTCATAAGAAGCACCCAATTTAAATATAAGAAATACTTACCTAAAGTAAAAAATGCCGGATATGTTACCCTTGGATTTGCAAGACAAAACCATACAACCTCTAGTCATTTTGTTACGATAATATCAGTAACAAACAATAAACACAAAATTATAGTCACAATTTAATAAACACTAATCCCTAAAATAAGAAGGTTTTTATCAATCCAAAAAACGGTACTCCGGCTCTCATAAAAGTATAATGTGTTGCCTAACTACACACTGATTTATCAGTGTGTAAGTAGGCAACACATTAAATTATTTCGTGGAATTTTGTTATTGCGCAGAATCAGCGGGGCCAACTCTGACAGTTATTTTTATACTGGGCTGGACATTTTTTGATCGAATGGGCCATAGCATTGGGCTTCCCTACACCTTTAAACTTCCTTGTATGTACACTATTGTTAACAGTCCGTATAAGTATGGGCATATATTTTCAGATGTTTATAATATTATTTCAGCTCGGGAAGTTAGTGCCACCTTAAATTGGGAGGAGTATGTTTCACTCTTTGGTCAGCAGATGCCGCAGACGTCTTTACCCGTTTGTGTGGGTTAATTTAAATTTTTCACAACCAAAAATGTTAGTATTTGTGCTTGTCTAATATAAAACCCACTCAATGGATATATTTATTTTTTAAAGTTGTGTTACCCTGTAAAAGTAATTTTCTCGTTGATCAGGTAACTACAATGCAGAATACGTTATTTAAATAAAATGTCATCCCAATTTCGACAAGTAGCCTAATTTAGATGATACGTTGCAGATACCGTCAATTTATTCTTGTTCTGTTCCTTTCAATAACCCAGATTAGTAAAAAAGATAAACAAATTTGTAATATTCGGCAAACTTTGATAAACAGATATTAACAAAAATTTAAACTTATATTAAAAAATAGTAATTTACGTAACAAGTTAAGCAAATGATATTTTATGGAATGAGTCTTTTTGGATCGTGTTACGTACAATATAACGCCAGTAGGTTTATTATGTTAAAAATAATCTGAATAGATACATTACTTAGAAATTTTTCATTATAAATTACATATTACAATTGCTCTCATAAATTCATTACTTATAAATATTAGAAACACGATTATAACAATTACTTATATTAATAATATTAGGGATATTAACAGAAGTGGAAGTATTGAAATTACTATCATTAGACGTATTAGTATTTGTACTAGTTTTTGAAATATTAATTGCGTTACGGCCCTTTTCAATCTGTGACGCTATTTGAATTTTGTTTCTCAAAGAATTTTCTACGTTTCCCTCTGCTACGCTGGTTAATTTTCAACCTCCGTGTCTCTTCAAATTGGTTATACTACCACCACTATCAGCTTATAAAGTAGCTGAGCTTCTTCGCAAACAGTGCCCGGTGTATTCTTTTGGATGCGGTAATTTGGGAAATAAAGCAATTTTGCAGGCGATATTACCAAAAGTGTGAATACGAATAGGTAGTACACTTTCCGTTTTTGGATTAAACAAATAATCTACGATGTGGTGTGTTTGCTGGACGTAATGACAAATATTTTTTTTGTATAAAAAATATTATTTTCTCCAATGACGACAAAGGATCTTTCCATATTTGTTTTAGAATTGGGAACTTTAATTATTAACATATTTATCTTATCTTCTATACCATCTTAACTCATTTTAAAAAACTCTTCACGACGACAAGCGCCTACTAAACCAATCATCAATACAACCTAAAGTATGCATAAAAATTAATCAACAACAAAATATAGTATATCGATCATTGTCAACAGGAAAAAGAGAAATTACATTTAATTATATTACCTTTGTTACTAGGTAAATATTGTCTCCAGCTTCTGATAAAAATTTATCTATTTCTTCTTTATTTAATACTCTTGATTATTTGGGTTTTTAGCCAACGGATTTTCTTTTAAGCATAGCAATAACTTTAGGATAGCGGATTATATCTATTTTATTTTTAATGTTAATTGTGAACTTAAGCATTGAGTAATTGCTCCGAAGGCTCGAGGGCTTTAAGATTTTAGATTTTTCTTCATTTTTAGTAAACACTTTTTATTATTGCTCCATTTTTGAAATAAATTGTAGACCAATTCATAACTCTCTCTTGGCTTTAGCGGCAATAATTCAAAAGTAGCCGTTTTAGCAGCATCACTTATCTCATGTGGAATCAATTTGGCTTCACTTTGACTATGGATTTCCATTTTTTTTAAATGGAAAAGCAAAAACACTCTCGAATCTTATATAACAAGCGCTGTAATAATAAAAATACAAGTGGATATTGTTACCAAGGCCGCCTACGTGGATACCCAAAATCGTTCCGAAAGTAAAAATTCGTTTAAGAAATGAAAAAAATCGTCCTGAAAATGGTTGCTTTCGGTACGTTTTGTATAAAGTGGAACTTTCGATTTAATAAGTCATACTAAAGTTTTTTTCGTAATATAAAATATATATATATATATATATATATATATATATATATATATATATATATATATATATATATATATATATATATATATATATATATATATATTTATATGGCTTATGGGGCATTCGATAGTGACTGGATTGACTTCGGAATTTGACTGACAATGATATAATTATTTTATCGAAACTTATTTAATTGAAGATTGTATCTCGAGACATAGGTAAATAACTAATAAACAACATCCCTTTGAAGAAATAACTGAATCCTTTATAAGTATTTTGTAATTATAATTTTAACAAATGTGACTGGTGGGACACTGAAAAATCTGCCTCTCTGACCACGGTATACTCTTTGCACAAACTGCGCAGGGTTTTTTTTCCCTATACCCGCCTGCTTTTTTTGCCCTGCACACGTGAAAAATTTTGTTCTACAGCACTGGCCTTCCATAAACTTCCTTCAAGTTGTCCCATCTGGCTCAAAAGCCTAAAAAATAATTTTAAATTTACTTAAAGTTAATAAATAAAATATTTTATTTTGAACCATGACAGACTTCATGAAGTAAAAAACCTTTTTTGCACCGACATAATTAAAAAGCAATCTGACACGAAGACAAAACATCGTGAACGGGAATAAAAGTTAAATAGCGGACTAATTGATTTCGGTCAAGGCAAAGTTCGTCGTGGAACTTCATGCTGTGAAATTGTAACAGTTTGAATTGCTTCTTTACACGCAAATACCAGTGTGATCTACTTAGATATCTTTTGACAAATTAGGGTCCTATCTTGATTACATGCCCAGGTATTTTAGTGAAAGGATCATAAAGCACTGCAAAGGGTCTTGGTACATAAGGGCTGGTAATCGGCATTTTCACTTTTTGAAATCTCACTCATCTGGGCTTGTTGGGAATAAAAAGACGTGCTTTTTTCTGTTTTTTGAATCATGAAGATTTTTTTTTCTAATATCTCAGCCGCATAAGAGGATTTTTTAGTTTTGCTTGCACCAAATTATAGGTCTTCGAAGCGCGGACGAAGCACACATTTTTTAAAAAATTTGGCTGGAAATTTATATTTTTGTGTTTAAAACGTTTTAATACTTTTTATTAAAGCCTATTGACCCACGGTATGTAAAAAATATGTCTTTAGTAGATCTAGCTTTATGAATTTTTTTATAATGTTTGAAAGGGTGATAAGGGGTAAAAAAATTCAACTTTTTTTTCCTCTCTTTTTCAATATTTTTTAGAAAAAAGTTTTAATTATTATTTTTTTTTTAAATAGAAGTTTTAAATACATCTTGGATTAAAAAGATTTAAGATAAACTGGTAAAGACGATTTTTTTTAAAGAACCCCGCAATTTTCTATGGAAAATGGGATAGTTTTCAACAAGCTAATTAAAAGCCTCCACGGGCACAAAACCCGGAAATCCCTCCAACCCCCCATAAATCGCTGAAGTTGTTTTTACGAAAAATGAGTTTCGGCCAATTGTTTTTAAACTTTGCATACTGATAGTTCTTAACACGCTGTCAAAAATTTCTACGGGCATAAAACCCGAACCCCTCCCCCAACTTCTAAGAATTACCCTTAAAGGTCACTGGGGATTTTTCTTATGAAAATGGGTTTCGGCAAATTGTTTTCAAGATTTGCATAGTGATAGATTTTAACACGCTTATCAAAAATCTTTACGGTTACAAAACCCGAAAACTTTTCCAATCGCCCCCAAATCACCCTCAAAGGTCCTTGGGAATTTTTCTTATGAAATTTGGGTTTTGACCAATTGTTTTTAAACTTTGCATAGTAATAGTTTTCAACACGCTGATCAAAAGTCTTTACGGCACAAAACCCGAAAACCCTCCCCTCCCCCAAAATCACTGGGGATAATGTTGACTGATAATTTAAATTTTTAGAGATTGTTGTCGAATTGTAGCCATTTAAATAGATACAAAGCCAAGGCCGGATTTAACTTTTTGCCGCCCATAGGCTTATATATTCTTTTCCTCCCTAATATGTCAATATTAAAATGAAAAATTTAGCATTACAAGAATGTAAACTTTACTAGTAATTCTTATAAAAAATGTAATAAATAAATTTAACAAAAGTAAATCATACAGAATATTAAATGCCCATTCTTCAAACGAAACAAATTTTATAATATAAAAACAAAACATAAATTAAAATGGTAAAACAAATAAGTCTTTTTAAACTCTATATTATTTAATTATAGACCAAACTCTATGCTAACATTTTTCTTTAAACCTTTTTTTCTGCAAAATCATTAATTATGTTATTAAAATTTACGATAATTTTTTTAAATTAATCAAAAATTTGCCGCCCATAATATTTGCCGCCCTAGGCTTTAGCCTACTTAGTCTTTGCGTAAATCCACCCCTGTACAGAACAACAGCCTGACATCTCCTATACCTGGATTTCTTACGGAGTATATGAACTCCCCCCAGAACCTCCTCCTCCGACTCCGGACTACAATCTCACCAACTATAAAAGTCTGCTTCCCTGTTGACGGGTTGCAAAGCCATTTTATCATGAATTCCATTCCTTGGCCAGTTTTATATCCACTAGTTACCCTTCAACCCCAATAATTGGATACCCACTAACACCCCTCTCCCCAAGGGCTTGCCATATGAAATTCCTGCTTACGGATTTTGAACTGTAACTATTTAAGTGCCTACAGCCCGACAACAATATCAAAAAATTCTGCAGAGCAATTCCCCAAACTATCAGTCTAAATCATCCCCAGTAACCTCTGATGGTGATTTTGAGGGGGTTTTTGGGTTTTGTGCCAGTGGAGACTATCTGTATGCAGTGACATTTGCGCGTTGAAAACTATCAGTATATCCTAATCAAATTGCCATTCAAAATAGGGCCCAAGTAAGAATAGATAGGCTATTTAGTTTTATTGTTTTAATTGGTCTACTAGGGTGCTAATAACAGTAATCTTTGATTTCCCTGCAAAATTTTTGATGGGAGAACTTTTGATAGCCCAAAAACCACGAATTTTTACATTTTGGTGAGTTGGTGGGTTTTCCAGTTTTGTGCTTGTGTAAACTTTGGATCAGCGTGTGAAGATTTATCACTATGAATAGTTTAAAAACAATTGGCCAAAAACCACGAATTTTTTTGGACTTTTTTCAGTTTTTTCGATATATCTCGAATACCAATAGTCCTATTGATTTTTTTATTTTGTACTTTTTTAAAAAACATGAAATTTTCTACAATTTTCATTAACTAAAGTTCCCTCTGACTCTAACAGAAAGCGAGCTATACCCCGTCGATTTTTTCCAACATCGCAAAAAATCGCCAAATCCTTCTATTAACTCCTTTATATTCGTCCAAAGTATTATAAGAATCATTAAATTGATTATGGTTTAAAATGATTGACAATAGTGTAGTTAATTTCTTAACTAACTTTGTAGAGATTTGACCTAACGACATCTTGTGACCGGTTTCGATCTATATCAGATCTCATCAGACAAGCTAGTCAAAGGTAAAAATCTCTAAAAAATCCTAATACCTTATTCAGTACGCATTGAAGTTGAGAGGAGTATGCTTCGCCCTTTGATCAGTAGATGGCGTTGCCGTCTGTTACCCATTCATGTGTTAAAATGATTGACTTAGAAAAGCCTTGGTTTTTAGAGCGGAGGAGTGAAGGAGGGAGGGGCGTAGGTGGGACGAAGGGTCTTAAAAATTTTGGTTCCACGACTGGGGTATACAGTATGTCCCTAAAATATCCTATAAATTCATTTAAAACTTGGGTGTTTTTTCTTAAAAAAACGCTTGGATCCGACAATTTTTTATTATGGTTAGGGTTTTTGACCTGCTAATTTTATTTAGTACAGGGCATATTTGAAGGGGCTTTCTGATCGTTTGTCGAAAAGTCTATACGGGGCCCAAATCTGTTTGAAGATACAGGGTGTGTAAGTTTATTTTTGTTTCTTAATTATTCTTTAACCAAATGACTAGCACAAAATTTGGGATCTAAGTTTGAGGCGAGAAATTTAAATTCGTCCAGCTTTTGATGGCTAGGCGCCAGCGTACTCCTCACTTCGTTTTAGATGTCGAAATTTTTTTAAACTTAGAATATACCTGTTTATTAAAAATAAGTTACTAAACATTATCAAAAATACTTTATTTGTCTCTAGAGCAGGGTTCTCGAGATAAACACCTTAAATGATCCATTTTTATGGAACTGAATTTTGCCGTTTCAAACTTGCCTAGTGATATCTTAACACGATGATCAAAGGTCTTCAGGCACAAAGCCGAAATCAACTCCCTAAAATCACCTCAAAGTCCCAATTCCCCAGTGATTTTGAGGGTGATTTTGGGGGTTGAGGCGTTTTCGGGTTTTGTCCCCGAAAGACCTTGATCATCTGTTAAGAATTATCACTAGGCAAAGTCTGAAAGCAATTGGCAAAATTCGTTTCCAAAAAAAAATTGTGGGATCCTTTAGGTGTGTTTATTCGAGAACCGTGCTCCTAGAGACTTAAATAAAGTATACTTTTTGATGGAGATGGATTTATAGTAACTTATTCTTTAATAAACAGGTCAATATTCTAAGTTTAAAAAAGTTAGTACATCTAAAACAAGTGAGGTAGGCCGTAGCTGGCCCTCTACTAGCAACATCAAAAGCGTGGACGAATTTAAATTTTCGCCTCAGAAAACCCCAGATCCCAAATTTTGTACCGCTAGTCATTTGGTTAAAGAATAATTAAGAAAAACGAAGCAAAATTAAAACTTTAACACTGTATCTTAATAACTAAGCATTTTAGGGCCCTTTTTGAACTTTTAGACTTAAAATCGATCCAGGAATGCCTCTTCAAATTATGACATACCATATAACACCCTGTATAGTGTGGCCGAAATACAACAAAGCTTAGTTAACTTTTTAAAATTGAAAAATAAAACATATTAATATAAGTAAATTAGTTTTAATATAAAACTACTTAACATAAAAACCAATTCTTAAAATTGGCAATAGCTTTCAAAACAAATTAAATAATCAAAAATGAATCATGTATAAAATTTTAGGCTTATTATTCTGAATTAGAATTACTTGATTCTTTAATTAAATTTAAGTTACGAAAAATCTAAAAAAATAAGGAAATCCACGGGATTTTTAATAAATACATACTTTTCAAACTAAAAATCGAATTTGGTAAAGTTTTCCTTAGATTTAGGTTTTCTGAGGCTCTAGCTAAATGGGGATCGGATTTTAACAACAGCGTTCTAATTATATCATTATGCGCAGATATTCTAGAGCACTTACGGGCATTATTTAATAAAATTTTTCGACATACTTTATGACTTGCTTTTAAAGGATCCTCCGAAAGCTGACCAACTGGTAAGTCAAAAAATTTGATTATATATCACCCCCATGAAATAATACCTTATGAACTGTACTGGGCATAAAGTACCAATTATACAATGATAAATATAATGTTCTTGCCTGATCTAATGAAAATTTAATTGCATTTGTATTAATTTTATAGCCAGATGTGATTTTTAAAATTAAACAAACATTTTCAAATAATTGTGATTTCTACACTTATTTGTGGGTTATAGAAAAAAGGCCTAACAGCATTTCCATCATTTGTGGGGTCATACCCAGGCTTAGGTTTATTAATTATTAGACTCATTTTAAATTAAAATTCACTTGTTGTGTTGTTATCAGATATTTTTTTGAACGTCGCAAATTTAAAAAGCTGTCAAAATTTCCTAATTTTTAGATTCAAAATTTTCTTAAACGTTTGGTTTAAATTTCAATTTTTTCATTTTAATTTTATTTTGACGATGGCCGACTTGCCACCGAAACGTGTTTTTGATTTTTTGGGGATTTTTCTTCTTTTTTGTTGCAGGCCATCTGCAAGTTCATTGGAGTCATTAGGGCTGAGCAGGTTCAGTTTGTTATATCCTGGGACCGAAACCGAAAAGGTCCCATTTTCTAAAAAATATCTCAAAGAAAATATACTGAAATGTAGATAAAAGGTCATACTCAATAATCAGAAAAGTTTAACGTTTAACGTTTTTTTGTTCCTAGACAAAATAAACTTTGTTTTTCTTTTAAAAAGGGATTTTCAATTATGCTTGGAAGGGTGATATTAAATTTTTAGCAGCACGTTCTTAAAGTGCAATCTATTACAAGTATTTTAAAAGGTAGATGTATATGTCGGTGATAAAAAGTTAACATCTTTGTTCCAAAAATTACCAAAAATTCCCACTATGCTGCATCAGCATGTAAATGGATATTTTTCTCTTTTTCTGGTGGACCTTTAATTTGGCACCTTCTTGAAATATTTACTTAACTTTGCAGGAGTGTCTGGCGTATTAAACCATATTTCATCAAAGAAAATTATGAAATGATTTTCTAATCTCTAGTTTTTTCTTAAGTTTAAATAATTAAGCTTAAAAAAATAATTAACTAATAATAATAAATTTAAAGTTCTGTTTTAACTGCTAGGCCATTGAAGAAAAACAAGAGTAACGTTAAATTTTATTAATTTATGAGAAACAAAACAATTTATAATTTTGAGGCAAACCTCATGTTTATGCATGTCTAGTACCTTTAAAAGAAATATCTTAGTGAAAATTATTAAAGCACATAATTCACCTTTAATGTAGATTTTACTACGCAATAAAAGACCACTTAAATTAAATTTTTAACCAAAAAAAAAACCAGGGGAAAATTTATAAAACCCCAAAAAGCGGGGAATTTTTAAAAACTTTAAATTTTTGCCAACAAAAAAATTAGCTCCCAAATAAAGGCCCCCAAATTGTAAATATAAAAAGCAAAAAACCGGGTAACAGTTAAAACTAGAATAAAGCGTCTTTTAAAAATAATAACAAACAATAATACATTTTTTATATCTAATCCTTAACTTCCTCTGCACGAACGAAGATTAACACCAAGAACATCGCTTTAGTTTGGCAATATGACATGCACGGTTGTCGCGGCTTAAATAAATTCCTAAATTATTTCAACAATCTTAAATTTATATAAAATTTAAATTTGTGCGATCAAATCTGTTTTAAGAAATTTCTGTATAAGAAAGAATTGACTTATTTTAGACAATAAGATATTTTAAAAAAATTTAAATTTAT